>BMAO01029343.1:0-18389 GCA_019973975.1 Trichonephila clavata
CTCCGGATTGCCTGTGTTTCTAGGAAATCGAGGTTTATTTAGCTCTGGTGGTTTGGGGAGTTTTGTTAGCTTTTGAGAAGGAAGTTTAACATTTTCATACGAGTCCAGCTTTTCAACTAACACGACTGGATCATTAAGTTTTTCCCAACTGTCAAGGAAATGATTCTTATACTCGAGACTACATTTTTTTAAAATTTGATCTGCAATGATGAGATTTTTCAACGAGTCAAAAGAGTTGACTTCTAATTCCTTTAGCCAACCTTCAAAGAAGGTTTTGAGCTCAAAAAAGAAATCTTTCCACGTGGAATGATCCTGTTTCTGAAGTCTACTGAAGAGAACTCTGGAACGGTCAGCTGTCAGTTTGAACCTTTGTAATAAAATATTGCGAATGTGGGCATAATTTTTAAACATCTTTTCTGGTCCTCTTGCAATTAATCTGCCAATATCACTTGGAAGGACTCCAATTAAGTGTGATACCCAAAAATCCGCAGGTACATTTAAAAGCTTCATTTGTCTTTCAAACACTGTTAAGAATAATGACATGTCATCTTTATCAGGAATAAATGTGGGTAATACTGTTTTCAGGTCGAGCCTCATGGGGCTAGAATCCATTTGAGGGGCATTACCTAAGGACGGTAGAGGATATTTTGCTTGTAATTTAAGCTTTTAAAGCTCAAATGCTCTCTGCTCAGCTAGACACTTATCTTCCCGTTCTATTTTCTTTATGGCTTCATCTTCAAGCGCTTTACGTTCATCAACAATGTTATCCAGCATTTCTTTCACAAACTGCTCATTATCCTTAAAGAATGAGCATGAAGTGATTTTCTCACGCAAATCGATGATTTTATCATCTGAAGTTACATCAACTCGTAGCTCAATTCCTAAATTATAGAGGTCTATCTTTTTTCCCTTTGAGAGGAAAGCCATATTTATCTCTTAAATAAAACTAAATTCAGGTTTTTTTATGTATACTGGAAGTTGTAAATTAAGTTAGTTATCCCAATAAGCAAATATTACATATTAGTTATTCATTAACAACTGCCTTCCCTGTAGGGAAAAAAACATAAATAAGAGAAACATTTCATAACATATAAAAAGATCCCGTGAAAATCTAAATAAATTTCCACAAACTCAACTGTGTATCAAAATATAAAGTTAATTATGAGACACAATAGCACATTGAAAAAACTGTCACTACATGTTATGCTATGCTAAAAGTATATACTTATTACATGAGAAACATTTAAAGGCTAAATATACCACACTGTGAATCTTAATTAGGAATATGAAATTCTCAAAGTACCTAATATATATACACTTTAAATAATGACAATTGTAAATACACTTAATTGATTGTGAAAATCCTTATAATGATCATTCATTTATATCCAAAATATACCATAATACCTTCAAACACTTAAAATATGCTTATTATTCTATCAGCAAAAAAATAAATAAAAATAAAATAAAATAAAAAAAATCAATAGAACTCAGTCATAATGAACATTTTGCAAACAACCTTGAACTGTCTACTCCCTATTTTATTTATTTGCTTATTCAGCATATCACATTTTCTGGATGAATCATAGTTTAAAACTAACACAAGCACAGAAAAAGGAAGTGGATACTCATATACTTCTTTTCTTTTTAATATTTGAACTTTTTAAAAAAAAAAAATTATTCGACTTACAATATTTATAACCAAGAATTTAATCGTTTACTCAATATAGCAATTGTTTGTAGCAAATTATTATATAGCAATTATTTTAAAACACACATATATTTATGAATAATGTTAAACAAGTTGCTTCTGTTTGAAAGCAGAAATGATCTTTCACGATTTAAATTTCAAGGTATTTTCAACAGCAGATTGAAATAAGAATAAACAAGAATATTAAATTATTTGAAACAAAATATATATATTAATATTTTAAGAAACATACACAATCACATTCTTCAATATTATTTACAAAAGATTTGTTGCATCTACTCGCAGATTTAATTTTTCGTTTTCTTCAACCACACAATCTCTGAAAGAGATTTTTTCTTTAAAAGAACAGATTATATATATATATGTTGCAAGCACCATTTGCGCATTTTAAATGACATAAGATGAATTCGCATAAGATATTTTCACTTTTTATTCAACACACTTTCGATGATTTTTTTCCTCTAGGCACACACAACACTTTCACTTTTTCCAATAAAATCGTGAAAAGGCCGGTAAAAGAAAATACGTTGGGCAGCCATTGTAAAGCTCCCATGTTGTGAAAGATTAAGTAATGCAGCCTTGATGGTTACAGGAACAAGATATTTTTAATGTTCATGAAGTTCCACAACACAAGGAGATACAAACACACACAAAATACATAGTGTAGGAATGAGACATAAAAGGAGGGAAAGGCTTTCCCTGACTCCACGTGTACCCATCGCTCGGGGACCGTCCGGCAGAACAAAATCTCAGGAAAAACGTTCTCTTTTCCCCCAAGAACAAGTAGCGCCACCTGGCTGTCGTTATTTGTCAAGGGAAGGCAGAGTTTAAATGTAACTGTTACAAATGTAAATTTTACAATTATTTAAGAAACATTTGTAATTTCTATTTAATTATTGACATTTACACACACACACTATGTATGTACTTTATATGTGTTAACTGCAAATCTGACTGTACAGTAAAGCATATTGTTCAGTTGGCATCTAACCATTTTTCAGTTAGAGATCGCATTTTTGACGCTACACTTCATGTGATTATGATCTATAGGCTTATTCAAAGATGCTGTAATATAAAGTTAGATTTTCTTAGCCATTTTTTGTGTGGTTACTTCGTCTAAAATACGCAACTTTAATCAAAAACTTATGAAAAATTAATATATTTAAAAGCACAGGGAAGATAAATTAAATATTTGGAAAAATACAAAATATGTTTTAATGAATTTTTTTGTTATTTAGTGTGCTGATTTCGAAAATGACTTCCATTTTTTCCCATCACGTCAGGATTTTTTGTAAAATCTATATCAATATTTTTGATGAAACCCTATTTAAAGAGGAATTCTCTCGAACAATTTAGCCTGGGCAATAGTGGTTTTTATTCAATTAAATATATGTAAATATTGTTTCTCGGCGAAACAAATTAATTTCTCAGCAATTAGATGGAAACCATTGTTTTTAGACCTCACAGATTGATTGTGAGACCTTTGATTGTGAGAAAAGCAACAAATTTCTTTAAGATTTATACATTTTACAACCAATTATGGTGTAATTTCTAAAACAAAATCGCCATCACGCTATTTTAATTTGTTTCTATTAAAATATTTACATAAAATAGACGATTGACCAAGAGGAGCAAAAATTAGGCTCGAGTACATACAAGTTTGAAGCATATACGCAAGAAAGCAAAATAAAGAAAGTTTATCCTTGGGTACATTCTCTTTTTCCTTTGAAACTTCTTTTTGACGTTCTTTTTTTATATTTAACCTCAGGCCTATCTCGTTTAGCATCCAAAAATAGTAGGCTAGCATGTTCTTGTTCATTCTTCCTTGATATTAGCGCTCCATATCTTTGATACCTTGACGGAACCTTTCCCCCTGTGCTTTACTGACTAATCCTAAATTTTCGGGTATAGGGGTTAGTTAGCTTAGAGGGAAAAGTCCACATGTGAGTGGAGGAAATGTATTTTCACACTCATGGAGCAACCTAACTCGAGAAATTTCTCCAGCTTATTAAATACAATTTTTTTACAGTCAGGATCCTTGAAATTGCCGAGAAACTTCTGACGACATCTTTGAAAATAACTCATGTTTATTTTTCCTTTGCTGTCATGCAAGTCTCAAATTCGTTATCTTTCATAAGCTTGCGAATATTTGGACCAACAAAGATTCTCTCTGTCAACTTGGCTTCGGATATACTTGGAATTTTTTTGCAACTCAGTTGGAGGCAAAGGCACTGGAATATTAGGTCCATGAGGAACAAGGAGTATGATGGAATATTATCAGGATAAGATGTCAGTTTTTGATTTTTGGGGTTATATATATATATATATATATATATATATATACCTATGGATAAGAGAGAAACTAAAGTATCAAGGTTTTTCGGCTCCCTCTATGTCATAGAAACTCCAAATCATACAACAGTCTTCTTTGCTTTAAGCTAGAAGAGTAGATCGCTGAGAGACACTTTACACAGATTTTATGATAAGCCCATGATTTGTCTTGGTTTCTAAGTTTCATGCTAAAAATATGCAAAATAAAGCTGTTTTACATGGTCTGTAACGCTTTTCATGTGGATTTTAATTAAACTATATTCGCCGTATATGTAACAAAAGAAATCTGGCAAATTTTCGCAACTGCTCGAACTCAAAGTTATGTTTTACGAAACCCATAGAAAAAAACACAACTGTTCAAAGTGTTTCTGAGATGAAGCTTCCACTTACGCAGCGCATGCACTACAATAAATTACACATGAAAGAAAAGTTGAAACCAAGGTTGTCATTTCAGCTCTTGCGTTCAGAATCAATCCAGACGAGTGACAGTTTCTGCGTTATCAAGCCAAGATAAGGATCTAAGTTAATGATTCGCGGGATGCTATTGGTAGAGAAATATTGTGACAGGAAGAGAAGGAAGGCAAAGTAAAAAATTCACAGAGAGGTATTCTGTACGTTTCACCAAGGTTGAATGAAGGTCAACCACGGAGGGAAAAAATTCAACACTGTAAAAAGTTTTTGATAAACGTGCATAAAAATCCAAGTAAAATTAAACTTTTTTCCAAAAAACATGATGTGATGGAAAATTTTCGTTTCATTATTTCTGAAATAAGCACCAAATAATACATTAAGATCACGGCATTAAGTTCATTACAGCATCACTGCTCTTGTATTTTTTTTTATTGTAAAACCTGTGTAATTGGTAAAAATGATATTAAACTCCTAATAAAGGAATTCAATTATTGCATCCCTTCCTATATATATATATATATATATATATATATATATATATATATATATATATATATATATATATATATATATAAATAAATAAAAAATATCTAAAGGTACGAGTAAATAGGTTAATGATCGCTAATAATAACGATGCTATTAAAAAACAAATTTTTAAAGATATTAGCAACTTCATGACAAAACTAGCAATTAAATATATTTTTCCTATTGTAGTTTTCAATGAATTTAAATGCAGTTTTAAGCGACTTACTGAACATTTACTATAAAACTTCGATAGTGATGTCACTTACAAAGATATTAAGCATCAAATTGCAGAACTACAAATGAATTTCATTATAGTTTATGTGGAAAAAGTTCTGCGTAATTATGCAATTATTTACTAGTAGTTCTATTCTAATATGTTTAACAAACATTTCAAAATAATACTGCTTTTAAAAAATCTGATACCAGCAATAGATAAATTATTAATCGTATTTCTGCTTTTTATAAAAAATAGATTTATACGCATTTCGGATATTATAAATCTCCACATATTTTCCTAAATCCAAAATTTCATAAAAATCCTATTAAATTTAGGGCTATACTTAATGATTTGAAAACTTATATTACACATCCGGGCAAGAAGTTACAAAATATTATCCAATACACATTAGACAATATATTTTTTTTCAATGGGGCTGCGCATTGGTATTTTAAACCTTTGATGTTTTCTTTTGCTCTTTCTGTAGATAGTGAATTACTGTTCTCTAAACTCAATTTATATACGACCCCTTTTTCTGAACAACTCGGATGCTTCAAATTTATGTAGGCATAGCTCGGTCAGTTTTTATCGTAATAAAATGAAATTTTTTGTGTTAACTTTGTTTTTGTGTGCTGCATCTTTTCCTAAATACAAGTGATAGGACCTGGGGTCTGTGTAAAAATTTAATTTTTGTAATTTTTTTGTAAATGGGTTTTTTGGTCGGAAAAGCATGTAAAAACAGGCTTTACCTTTTTGATTAAAAACTTTTATTTAACTTACAATGCATGTATGTATGTAATTTGTTCGGGTGAAATCTTCCAACTCAATTTTGAAGCTGATATCTTCATCCTATTGAGCTAAAATTTTGTATACACGTTTAATTTGGGTGACAATGCATGTGTTTTGACCATTTATATTCCGATATTGCAATTAATTAAAAAGATATTAATTAAAAAACATTAAACTAGTTTTGGGCGCCAACTTCGATATGTCAGCATTGTTGTAATAATGTTATTGTTACAACAATGACAAACGTTGGCGTCGAAAATCGGTTTTCAGCCAAACTGGAATTTCATAACGTTGCGCTACCTCTGCAGATAAACACGCAAATTAAATAACTTGATCTGATTGATTTTAATTTTTAAAAATTTCAAACTAAGTAAATAAGAGTACTTTAATCTCGCGACGAGCTTTTATATCATATAAATTGTGTAATGACGGAAAAAGTTGATAGTAATAAAAGTTTTAAAGAAAAATTTATTTTATTCTTTTTAGCGCGTTGAAATAAAAGCTTGTTTTAAAAAAGATTTTTTACTTTTAATTTATTTAAAACATTTTTCAAATTGGAAGTGCATATCTAAACCGAAATGAATACAATATTTCGTCATCTTTTCCCTCCACACTAAATCTTCCACGTAGACTTAGAATCGCCTCTGTCTAGAAGCACAAAACCAGTAGAGTCCTGGAAAACCCCATAAATCATGGCTTTTAGTGAAATTGCCTGTTCGCTATGTCTTCTGACTTTCTATATTTAAATATCGTTGTCTCCCTATGTCGGGGTTCTTTTGCCTGTCACCAAGCACTGTAACACGTTGTCTCAGTATAAAAACAGTTGTCTCTTCCTATAAAAGAAAACCTATTCCTTTAATAAAGACTTGGAATTCCATAGTTCTCGTTACCGGGCCACTGAATTGTTATATATATATATATATATATATATTACAAAAATATACAAAAATAGTTATAAGCCTAAGATAACTATAGTTATGATAGAATATTCTTAGCCACAGTAGTACTAGAGCAAACTCCTGGCCTTAGAAACCAGGATTGCAGGTTTAAGCAAAGTTTTTCAGCCAGCCAACCTTCACCTGAATTTGCCAATACTCTGGGCCATAGGGAAAGCAAGAAATTTCTAGACAAGTTTAACTATTATTATAAATAAAACCATAATCTAGTAATGTAAAATGATAATATTACAACCTATAATAATTACTAAAATATTTTAAAATCAAAGTTAAAACTATTAAAGACAGCAAAAGGGAATTATTATAATATATATAATTCTCTTTAATTTCATCCTGAATAACTTTTTTAATTTTAAATCCTTAATATTGCTATTATAATATTGTGCAAACTAATAAGGACAAGCTTAATTTTTCCAAAAATTCGTCCTTTTGTAACGAATTTCTACCTGGAACTGGTTTCAACTGAATTTTGTTGCGAATGGAGGTTGATCTTAAATGGTCTTAACTGGATTTCCAACGTGATCTCAAGCGTAGAATATATTTTTGCGTCATTTACATTTCAGCTGGTTTTGGAAGTGTTTTATTGTATGAGTTGTCTGGTTTTCGGTGTATGAAAAAGAAAGGATATTAATACCGTGAAAAGGACTAGAACTGTTATTCTAAGTCAGTATCCTTTTTAACTACAGTAGTCGAAATCGGAAGGGGTCCAGTGTTCCCGGGATAAATAAACAGAAAAATAAGTTTGAGACAGTTTCTCCGAAACGAAAGAGTAACTCAAAGATAAGACATGTCGGACAGGCACTTTTCTTATATGAAATACTCAAATGCATCCTTGCAAGAGAAGTGCAGATCTTCAGAAAAAATTATTGGCTACTGGTGTAAGGAAATATTCATCGAGAGTGTAACAAAGGCTTAGTGAAGCAGGAAGACACACACACATGGGAGAATGCCAATCCAAAAACAGTTATTAACACCTGCAATGAAGAGGAAAAGTTTGTAGTTGATCAGGAAATATCAAACCTGGATTCCACCAGACTGGAATAAGGCTGTATTTAGTAACGAAACGCTTTTTTTTATGCAAAGATTTTGATCAATATTTGTTAGGTGAACCATTGTGAAGCTAACTCATCAGGGAATAGTATATTGAACAGTTATGCACTCTCACACACAAAAACCGATGTTTTGGGGTTATTTTGCATCTGAAGACTTGGTAGCTTAGTACCAGTTGACAGAATCATGAACTCCAAAAAAATCCTTTCAATACTACAAGTCAAAAATGTGCCTTTTATGTAAACATTTCCCACCCTAGTTGATGAGTTTAAGCAAGATCATGCCACATGCCATAATTTTTTCTGATAAAAAAGGATTTTCAAGGAAAGAAATTAATAGCTTTGGATTAGAGTTTGGTAATATTTCACATATGTGTGGGTTAAATCCCATAAAAATTTGTGGTTCATGGAGGAGATACGTGATTTTAAGTTGGAGTGCTCAGCAAAAAGAAAGATGATTGTGAATGTGTGTTCATAAAAGTTTGGTTTTGGGATGACTGCAATAAAGTTTTATGTTTTTAAATAGAGGAATCCATGCCGAAACGTGTGTGTGTACAGAATATCATAAAAGTTAGAACAGGAACTATTAATTCTACTAATTTTTACTACTACTAATGCTACATTTTCTAGTAATTGTTGTGCCTGTATGTAAAAATGTGCATGAATTTATACAAGTTAAACCAGATAAATGAAATTTATTGTGTTTGTCGCAATTAATTTGCACAGTTCGGCAATTTATCAATGTTCAGAAAGACAAAAGGTTATGCGTGAAGTACGATGTAATTTGTTTTGTGACTCAATTTTTTTTTTGAAATGGGGCTGCGGATTGGTAATTACCACAGCAGACCTAGTACATTCCCCTGGAGCTGGTATCACTTTTTAGTGTGGCACCATTTAGGTGAATAAAAATGTCCACAATTAATTTTGACTCCAAGTTTCCTCCTCAGAGGAAGGCACTTGAGTTCTGATGATAAGAAATTACGCTAGGAATTTAATTTTCCCTAGAGCACCTAAGCCAAAAAAGCACTCTAGAGATCTTTAACATGCCTCATAATCATACGACATGGACGCTGTCGATTTCCCGCATCATGAAAATCCACCAACTTGGGTCAAGGTTGAATCCGCAAACTTGGGCATACAAGGCCAACGTCAAACTAGCTACAACATCCGGCCGGCTTGTGACTCAAAAATAAAATGATTTAAGAGTTTATAACTTTATATATTCAGAACAAATATTTTCCACACATTATGTGCATCAAATCTGAACAGATTTTGACATTTATTATTATAAAACTGCAGTGGCATGAGGATGATTAGGAAAATGGCTTAAATAAAATATTGGGACAAAGGTTAAAATCGATTTTTTGACATTACATTATTAAAAATATATCATGTGAAAGAGTTTTATTTTTTTTCTCGGGTGATATTTTTATTTAAGTTTCCGTGTTGAATCTTTTATGTCAGTAGAGATAAATTATTGCACTGTGAAAGAATGTGCTAATTGGTATGTTTCTTTTTTTGTTAGAGACCTAATTAACTCAACAGATGATAATTTCAAGTAACTTAACAAATCCCTGTTTAGAAAGGCAAACATATCCACCATTTTGGGTTGATGAAAACTTCCAACCTTATCTTCTCTAATTAAACTAATTATAAGCATTATCTGCAATTCTCGTTTTAACGCTAATTTGTGCCGCTTAGATTATTCCATTTTGTTTTGGAATCAAATATCACTCTTTGTACGAGCGCAGCTGAGCTCTTCGGAATTTAGAATATTAATACAATGAGCTCTCTGAAGGAATAAAGCTCAGGAAATACCAACAATTACACCAGAATTATTCAATTGTATTTCATTTGTTCTAATTTGTTGCGAGTTTTATATATACATTATTCAAATTCACATTTATTTGAAAATACTATAATTGGTGCAAAAATAAATATTTTAAGGAATGGAAGAGAGACACTTTTTACTATATTCTGTATTATATATGTAGATATTGGCTGTCTAAACTACAAATGCATATACAGTGAGTAAAAAAAGTATATATTTGCACACCTACATTTTTGTTTGTAATTCATAAAAAAGAAGCATTAAGAAATAAAAAAATTGGTATTGTAAAATCAGAATAAGTTTAATCATCCAAAACAAACAGAAAAATTACAATAATATAAATAACAATGCTTTTTGTAACAAAATTAAAATATCTCGTGTCAAAAAAGTATTCGCACACCTGCATGAATACAAAAGAAATAAAATATATAAGCAAATTTCAAATAACTAATATTAAGTATGCATTCCTTTAGCATCTCTATTACTGCTTGTAATCTTGCTGAGATTGATTTAATTAAATTTTCTGTAACAGTAGGGTCAGTACTCGACCGCTCTTCAATAAGGACTTGTTTAAGGGCAGATTTACTTGAAATCTTCCTTTATCTTATTTTTAAATCCACAGAAATCCACAAATTTTCCAAGGGATTTAAGTCTGGTGATTGTGGTGGAGTGGCAAGTTTTCTGGGTACATGATAAAGCAACCACATACTTGTTTTACCGGCAGTGTGCTTGGGATCATTGTCTTGCTGAAAACAGTACGAATTACTGATACCCAATTTTATTGCACTTTGTGGCAAGTTATCTTGCAACACATCAATATAGGTTCGAGCTGTCATATTCCCATCAATGAAACACAAATTACCAACTCCTTTGCTAGCCATGCACCCCCAAATCATAATAGAACCTCCTCCATGTTTAACTGTAAGTAACACATATTTTTGGTATGAAAAGCAGTACAAGGTTTTCTCCAAACTAATTTCCTGCCATCTGATTTAAAGTTATTGAACTTACTCTCGTCGGAGAATATGACATTTTTCCAGAAATCAATTGGCTTATTGATATATTCCTTAGCGAATTCAAGTCTCTTCAGTCTATTTTGTTCAGTTATGAGAGGTTTTTTCCTTGGAGATCTCCCATAAATTTGTGCATCATGCAGGACATTTCGAACACTTTGGGCACAGATTTGAACTCCAGATGTTGAAGCGACATCATTGGCTAATGTAATTGCTCTAACGAATGGATTTTTCGATGCTTCTCTTACGATTTTCGCTTAATTCGCAGTGAAAGTTTCTTTGGGCGTCCAGAGCACGTTATTTGATGTAGATCCTCTTTCTTTATGACGTTTTATAACATACCGAACAGTAGAGAAGCAAACATTTACTTTTTTACCTATTTCTCGATAACTTGGCCATTTTCACGTAGAGAAACAATTTTTTCTCGCAACGAAATCGGCAATTCAGATTTCTTAGGCGCCATTACAATTTGAAATCGACAATCAACTGATAAAGTTTCGACAATACCTCATTTTATAGTCGTCTTACGTATGTTATTTACTGCGGGATGACTGTCAAATATAATTAGCATAAAAATGCAAATTTGCTAAAGTTGAGTTTGAGTGTGCAAATACTTTTTTGACATAAGATATTTTAATATTGTTGCAAAAAAATGTTTTTTATTAATATTATTGTATTTTTTGTAATTAATTTAAATGAATAGGCTTATTTTATTTTTAAAATGCCAATTTTTGTATTTCTTAATGCATTTTCTTATAAATTGTGAACAAAAATGTATCTGTGCAAATACATTTTGTACCCACTGTATATTACTAGATAGTAGGGTATCTAAAGTAATTATAAAAATTGTAAAATAGTTCGATTTGAAATTAATAATTGAAATTAGTAATTTGATATATATTTTGATTTATATTCAGATGTAGATCAACTGCTAGTTTCTTTTTTACATAATGCAACCTCCTAGAGTTCAGGTGGTGGGTGAAGGGTACGAGTTATCGCTGTTTCCATTTTTACAATACTTCTCTCTTGGGTATAATTTTAAATCACATGAATCCCATAATCAATTATACATGTATAACGCTCAGCTAAAACTTGATGTTTCTAAATTAATTTTTTTATTTGTATGAAGTTAGTATATGCGGGGGGGGGGGGGGAGTTTGCATCTATAAAAAATATTTCGAAGGCAGCAAGCCGAAATTGTTAGCGTCGTAATGAAAAATACTTTTATATGTTCTTTTAATCAGTTAATTTATTTTGTAGGTTGTGACAGCAGTAGCCTAGTGGTTATGATTATTGATTCGTGACCAGTGCGTCATGATTTCGATACCTTATGCCGCTGAAGACCCACCGTGTGGAGGAGGGCGTTGCACAGATCAGTCGAGGTTCAAACTTTGGTGTGGTGGGGAACTCAGAAGAGGGTAGGGTGCCATCTCAGGTGTCATCCTCGTCACTTGACCATGGCTCAAAATTTCGAGGTCCAACGCCAATAGCCCTCGTGTTGCTTTCTAGTGCGACACTATTTTGCAGGTTATGCCACAAAAACACACATACGTGAATGAACTTCTTTTAACACTAAAGAAAGTTAATTATTGAAATTATATTCAAAATTATAGAATACGTGTATTTGTGTGGTATTAATTTTTCTAATTTATTAATACTATTAAGAGCTGCTACTTCTAGAATATTTTTAAATATCTACTGTATATAATTCATAAATACAGTCGACTCTCGATAATTCGAACCTTCGATAATACGAACTTCTCGGTAATTCGAAGTATATGCTTTATCCCTAGAAAAACTCTTGAAATTTCGAACTAAAACAATTGCGTTTTGGTACACTTAATATTTCGAAGTAAAATCTGTGGCTGGCCAGACTACAACATGCTATATAATTCGAAGTTATCTTATAAAACTCTCGACAATTCGAACACTCACTGTCATTTGCAGTCCTCTAATAAGCAGGTTGGAGTTTACAAGTTTTGCATTGTCTCCCCTGTAACGTAGCCCCTTTGATGACCAACTGTCTGCTACCTCTTCTTTGTGTTTTCCGTTTCCTCAGGCGAAAAGACACTTTTATTGTTTTCATTCCTGTAAGTGGACAGTATAGACCAACTGCACCTGTTGTCAGCCGTCCACACCTTTCGTTTAACACATGACCTTACTACACAAGTTTTCAGAAAGCATGTTCCGCTATCGTGATGAAGAAATGCGTAGGATTGTGCATGAATGTATTCTTTTTTTCTGAACTTTTAACTTCTATAAATTATTTATATAGTATAATTTGTACTTTTTAAAAATACTTTTTTATACAGATGTACACAATTATTGTTTAATGATATAGTTTCAAATTTAAATGTCTTAGAAAAAAATTTCTCTTTGTGTATTTGGGACTTTTTTTCTACCCTCTTGATAACTCTAACTCTTGATAATTTGAAGTTTTTCACATTGGTCCCTCCAACTTCGAATTATCGAGAGTCGACTGTATTTATGTAGTACATTGATAGTATGTTAAAGATAAATATACTCGAAAAATTATAATTATTCCATTTATTTTGTGCTTTTTCATTCATAAATCATCCTTTCCATAATATTTTGCTTATTGTATTTAAAAATTATTTTTTAGGGACATTTTTGTAAATGATGTGCTTTTAAAATTGTTTTGTTTATTTTTTTTTACTTCTAGGAGTAGGCGTATTATAGTTTTAGAGCTTTTAAAATAAAGAATTTAAAAAGAATGGAATTGAAAGCAAGAAACTATCTACGCGAGCTTTTTCCTCATCTGAAAAGTCTTTTAAAGAGTCATTAATTGATAAATAAAAACTTTAAAACCAAATTGCTTATATTTCAAGAATTCTTTTAAAAGAGCAATGAGAGAGAGAGAGAGAGATTGCTTCCAGAGCTAAGCATAATTTATTACCCTATTAAAAATATGATGAATTAGTTATTCATATACCTTAATAATCTAATTTTTTGTAACAAAAATAAGGATTCTCCGTCATAGCACTATAATAAATTGGTGATCAAATTAAAATATTTATATCATGCTCATAACACATAACGATCTTTTAATTACGCAATTTCTTTTCACCGTGCAACTGTAAGAGACTTCATATTCGTACCAGCTTTAATTAAAAAGCTCTATTGATTAATGTACGATTCATAAACTAGTGTTACTCCATCGTTAACAACCAACAGAAGTTCTCACAAATAACACATCCAAAGTGAACTCATATTACTTTATGTCTACTTATGGCGCAACTAATGAAAGAAAATAACTCGAGCAGAACTAACTAAAAATGAAGTCTGGTGATCAAAGTGTTCATAAATATGCTTCTTATCTTCTTTTGATGTGAAATTGAATACCATCAACCGTTGAGGTAATTTCACCATTTCCTAAATTTATCCTTATACCTAGCTTTACATGCTTATGATTTTTAGAATTAAGAGATTGCTATGACCATCTGGTTTACTGAGATGGTATGCAGTGACGTGCATAATAACTTCAATATATGTTATGCTAGAAAAAAAAAATGGAAACACGATGCTAATGTTGCTTTACTTGTTATTAGCTTTAACTTGCATAAATGCTTTTCAATTTTTAAAGACAGTTTTTATATTTAAATTATTTAAATATCAAAAAAAGTTTAAAGTCTTTTCAAAGAACTTTTACTTAAAAGAACGAATTCCATGAATTTTTTTTGTATGCATTTATTATGTTCTATTTTTGAGCAATAAATAATAGTTTAAAAAAAAAACTAAAAAACACCCTTTTATAGTTAATCGAACTAATTTGTAACTTAATCTTTTAGTCGCCAAATCTGGAAATGAGATCTCAAATTAGTCGCCAGATGCGGGATGGGATCAGAAAATGGGAAATCCTTAATAGGACAATGGAACAAAATTATTAAATTATTGTATTGTCGTCGGTCCTGGACAAATGAGCAAAATTTCGAATTCATCTGACCTTTTAAAGTGGGTAAAAATTGAGCTCAAAGATTCCGTTACATACAAGAAGTTTATTAAAGCGTCTTAAAACGGAGGTTTCCTATGCGAGATTTAACAAGCTTTTAAGTTATCATGCACAAGCAAAACTTTAATTTTTATTTAAACAGGTATAGACTAAACAATTATTAATAATTAAAAATAACTATCTTATCAAAAAATATTTGCCAGAATTGTTTAACGGAAGGAATAACTGATTTGCCCTAAAAGACAAAAATAAAAAATGATGGTTTAAACTTTTTTGTGATGTCTCTTGTGTTGAACTTGCTGAGAAGATTGAAGCCAAAATGAAAACGTTGTTTATTTTTACATACATTTCTGTTATGTATAATCGTATATCAATTCAATAATTTCATACTTTTCTATTTAACATTTATATTTCATGTTTAATTTTCTATTAAATTTTATTTATTATCTTAGGATGGCTGCTTTGTCATCCAAATTTTTGTTTCCAGGGGCTTTACTTAGATTTAAGAAACACATTGTATAATTGTTCCGTAAAATGTAGTGTATAACGCGCACTTTTAACACAAAAAATACGGTCTAAATTTACGGGTGCTCGTTATACACCGGATATAAAAAATGATGACTTCAAAAAATAGGAGAAAGTAATGTTTATAAAAAAGTTAGACTTCTATATAGACGGGAATACTGTTTATTTAAAAGATATGACTTATCTAATGAACTTAAAGAGTTGTAGAGTTCTAAAAATACGTTAATTTTTCGAAAGCTTGGGATATACCGAGAATGAATGACTTCAAAATATTAGAACTTTGTCGTACACTTCATTTTCTTCTTAAAAAAGGGTTTGTGCTTTTTACGGCGAATATACGTTCCTAAAAATTAAAAAAAAAGTGTGTATTGAAAGTATAGGTGCACGTTATATGCTAGATTTACGATAAATATTTCTTTTCTCTTTCTCTCCCCCTTATCTTTATATAATATTCTTAAATTAAAATTAATAAATTAAATTTTTCTCTGTTTCATTGAAAAATTTTGCCTGAAGAAGAAAAAGTTCGTTAAATGCACGAACACTTGCTAAATGATTTTCCATCCTCTGTACTTTTGTTTTAACACTATCCTTAATGTTTTTTTTCGATGTTACGAGAGAAACGCACAAAAAACATTTACGTATTTTAAATGAACTTATTTTTTGTTATAATTATCTAAAAAGATGTAAATATAAAAATTCCATTCGGTTACTATAACCTTAGATGTTTTATTGAAATGGTAAAATTTCCTTTAATTAAGTGGTAGGCAAGCAAAACTACGTTTAGAAAAAGTTAAGATTAGCACAGGAAATCCAAATTAGCTATGTTCTGTAATAATGAAAAATGTTTTAACTCCATACCAAATTTACTGTCTTTAATATTAAGATATATTAAATTATCATTAAGATACGTTACAAATGCAATTATGAAGTATATTTTAGTTTAATTGGAAAACTTTTGATTACAAATTGGCTTAATTACCCATATTATTCTGCGTATATGACTTAAGTGGTATTTTTTTTATGACTGTAACGTAGCTCCCGTAGAGTCAAAGATAGTTTTTTTAGTAATTTGCTGAGCCGTTGGCTGATGCGCGCAATGTGCCCCATGAGTGCAAACCATTGACAACCAATTGGCGAGTAATGGTTCTGGTCTATAGGGTACATCAAGGATGTCCTGCATATGCTGCAAAATTGGGACAGAAGTGGCTTGCGGATCCACCACTTCTTGTTGGATTAATCTATCCAAGTGAACTGACATCACATTGATCTCAATTGGACTCCTTGTACTAATCATATTTCATTGTTTCAAACATTTTTGTCATAGCCGATGCACCGTGAACGGATTTAGTTGAGAATCAGTTGAGATTTGACGTATGGATACGAGTATTGTGTGTGAATATTGTCTGACTAATTGTGTATGAGTGTTACAATCTTGAGGTGCTCTAGAGATCCCCCCCTTTTCTACCTTCTGTTTTTTTATTTTATAATTAATTAGTTTGGCTTTTTAGAGCAATGTAAGCTTAAAAATTTTGTGCAAATTTACACAAAATCTTAGATTAAAAATGAATGGCTTTGTTTTCCGTATTCTTTAAATTTGTTTGTGGTAGGTATATTTTTAAAAAATATAAAAATACAAAAACTGTAAAACTGAAAAACAAGCAAAGAATATTAGGTTTAAAAGCTAACTGACCAACGATATATCAATACCGATTCTGCGCATCTAGCTCCCACCTTTGGAGGTCTTGAATACCGCACTTACTCGAGAAATTACTTAAAGACTACTTTTGGACTCAAAAAATTATCCTTAAGGGTCAATCAGAAGGAACAATTACGTGTGCCCTTGGTGTCATTTTTAAGGTAAGTTCTGCTTAAGACACCTTAGTGGTTGAGAGCCTTTCTTACAGATTACTAGGTGGTAGGGACTCACCCACATTTCGAGAAATCCTTCTTGTCTACAGCCTAAGCCCCCTATAGATGTTTCCCGCATCCAACTTTGAAAAATTCTTCAATTGTTATACTTGGTACGTTAGAAAAGTAAAGGAATCCGGGGTCTAGCAGGGGGAGGCTATGGTGCTGGAAGTAGTCCATGTAAATAGCCTAACATATGAAGGCAATGGAAGGAATAACTGATTTGCCCTAAAGACAAAAAAATGATGGTTTAAACTCTTTTGTGCTGTCTCTTGTGCTGAACTTTCTGAGAAGTCTGAAGCCAAAATGAAATTAATTTCAAATATTTGTAGATTTTTTTCATCAAGAACATAAAAAGTTCATTAAAACACATTTAAGATCCTCATGCGGAAGACAATTTTAGAAACGGTCGTTGAAGCTGAATCTGTCAAGAAAGAAAACGTTAATAATTATTTTGTCGAAGTATCCACGATTAAGTCAGCCAAAATGATCAAGTTTATAAATACTAAAGGAAATGACAATATTTCAGTCCCTCTTCCCCCAATTCAGGAAGTTCATCACGAGGAAAATAGATTTATTATACTGCACGGAAAATGCCATACTTGGAGCAGGAAAAGATTTAAACTTGTGTGACGACTAACCATTTTTTGCAATGGCTAAAGGTATTCAGCTAAACATTTGTTAACGTTCAATACTCCTACACTGACAGTAACTGACAGAGCCCCAGTAATTGGCATGTCTTATGCGATTGTTGCTAAAAACAAGTATGTAACAAAGACAATCTTTTTACCAATTTTATAAAATAAATACATCAGAAATATCTGTCACTCAAAGGATTAGTCAAAACTCTTCATCAAATAGCGCAAAATGTTCAGAACAAAGTTCTATGAAACTGCTAAGGAAACAAATTGTATTCATTAAATAAAATCAAAACCCTTGCAAAACAGTAAAATTCAATCTATCACTCAAATTACCAAGCGCAATCATTTCCCACAGAAAAACACCGAAAACATTGCCAAGCAGTGTTCCGCTTAGTTAGAGCGAATTCTACATCCATAGTACAGAAGAAAAACACACACAAAAAAGTTTTTTTTTGCAAAAAACGATGGAGGGAAAAAATATCTTGAAAAGTCAGTAATAGACATCAGTGCTG
>BMAO01029344.1:0-24318 GCA_019973975.1 Trichonephila clavata
AATAAAAAAATTATTCTTAAGTATTTGCCATATGTAAGGATTTAACACATGTTACCTTTTTCTTCATTGTGCTTCACATAAATTTAATTCTAAATGCCAGTAAAAGTCTATTTTTGTCATAATAATTCCAATGTTATGCTTTTTCGTGTCTTTTGAATTGTATACAGGACGTGGCCAAATTCGACAGACAAATTCAGCGGGGTGATAGTAGACAGCATGGGGACCCCAAATCATCATAGAACATGGGGTCGCAAACTACGTTTTGTCAGTCGAATTCGTAAAAACAGCTATGAAGGGTATGATGTCGAGTGGAATAAAAAGGGGCGATAAGAGGCAAGGAATACATTTATGAGACGTAAAGTATGTTTACAATAAGAGCAATGCATCACAGCTTGACTTGAAAAATGAACCGACTCGGATTGTCACAGGAATCTTTCAAAGTTGCGGCTGCGTACAGCCGACACTGACGGACGAAGAATGTCGGACGCTTTCAAACAATTCCGCTGTGTTAGCGATGTCAGCTGAAACGACGAGGATCTGTGACACGAGATCTTCCACTGTAGCCACCAGCGTTTTAAACGCAAGCAATTTCATGAGACCCTCAGAAGAAGAAATCCAAGACATTGGATTCCGGGAAACGAGGAGGCCAAGCAACAGATTCACCGCTCCCAATCTTCCTCCAGGGATATGTGGAATGGGAGTCCACAATCATCCAGCATGAGCCCCACGTCCTGATGAGCCGTGGCCGGTACTCCCTGCAGAAACTCCGGGATAACGTTCTGTAGGAAAACGAGGCATTTTGCACCATTGTGGCATTCGGGCATGTGTATATCATTGCATTCGTTTGGTAACTCCCCTCGTCTTGCACATCGTCTTCCCGACGGCTATTATTATTGCGATTTTCACCGAGTAAATGTGGTTTGTGATCTTAAGTTCTTCAGTGATTTGTCTTCCCCATCCTGCCTACTATCACTTCTCTCAATTTGTCAGTCCAATTTGGAAGCATCCTGTAAATAATCTGTTTTTCTAACTAAGAAACGTACTAATTGTTTGTAAAAAATTTTGTTAATCAAAATTTTAAAAATAAAGAATACATAAGTTATCAGCTTTCGCTTCAAACTTCTACACTGCGTCAAAGTAAAGACTTTAGCCTCAATAGATTTAACGTGCATCGACTCCTCTAGAGTCTAGAGGAGTCGATGGTGTAGAGTCTATCGTCTAGAGTCTAGACGATGGGTGTTTTTTTGGCATCTGTATTCACACCCACGACAGAAACACCATCGCCCGTGACCATTGGGATACCGTTGCCACACGATCTTTCTCCATAAAAATTGCTTCGAACAATTTTTTGCAAATTTTGTTTGGATAGTAATTTTTAAGAAAAATGTGTTAATATATCTATTTCTATTCAAGATTATTGAGAAAATTCATAAATAAATAAAATGCATGTCTAGTTTTGTTTTTATAAAATGTTAATCTTACATTTCTAAATGTTTTTCTTCGAATCAATATGTTTTCTTCTGTCCTAAGACCATTTTTATCAGACTTTGTAATTCTTAATTGAATCAAAAAAAAATATACAGTGTGATTCGCTACCAGACCGACTAAGCTTGCAGGGTGTGTAAGGGGTACAAAGACGACTCAGAATCACATAGGAATGCAGGATCGTAGTTGCTACCTATGGTGTATAGAGAAGAGAAAAAGAACATAAACAGCAACATGTTAATGAAACAGAAAACATTTTATTAAATGATTGTACTACAACAGGTGGCTGAAACTTCAAACAGAAGTCATCTGGTAAAACTGACATTGACGCTGTAGGGAATTCCTGACGTTCTGAAAAACCACCATGCAGTGTTGCGTAAATGACGTTAAACCGAAGGTTTCGTGAACACCAATCCTGCTGGTAATCGTTCGTTGCGATCCGTTTCCCGATGCAGCAGGATGAACTCGTATTTGAACGAGGAACTACCGACATGCTGATAGTTAGGGACTGCAATATCAGACCAAAAGTTCAATACCGGTATTCGGTATTATTTTAGATTTTAATACCATGATACCGGTTTCAATACTGGTATAGTAAAAGTTTTAGAAAAAGAAAGAAAACACTTGCGTTTCTCTTTGTTTTATTTTCCAAATTTATTAGAGAGTGTAAATATCACAAAAAATAATTTGTAACTTATAAATTATAACAGTTTATTAGGAATCTCTAAAAAGTAAAGAAACATCTTATTTATTTAAATCACAAAAAGTGTAAATATCACTATTCAGTCTGTGGTACTATTTCGAATTTTTGAAATGGGATCCTGAAAAACATAATGCATCAATTGTACTGTCATTAATCTTAGAAAGTACTTTTGTGCAAAATTTAACGGCTTTCTAAAACGCTCTTTCGGCATTTGCGCTGATTGGTGGTACTGTTAGAAATGCGCGATATACTTTTTCCAAGTATTTACCTCTAAATCCCTCATCTTCAAATAAATAGATTTCTTGTATAGACTCCCAAGCTGCAATTTTAGCTTTAAGCAGCAATACACTACCTGATTGCCTTAACACAATTCAGTGTCAAACTAAAATTGCGGAGCTAATCTCATATGGCTGAACTGTGGCCTTACAGTGGGTCCCAAGTCATGTTGGGATCCCCAGCAATGAGAGGGCCGACCAAAAAGCCAAGCAAGGAGCAGAGTCGTCTCAACCGGAAGTCTCCTTGACTCTCAGAAGAGCAAAGAGAATCATTTCTACACTCATGTCCATAAATTAAGGATAATGAAGTTCAGGCAAAGAAAGAGACAGAAGCAAAACAAATTTGACTTATTTGTAAAGTCTATTTATTAAACAAAAGGTAAAGAGCAAAAAAGATGCTATATGTTTGACATAATTAATACAAATTGCGATTTTTACTCCCTGGAGCAAATTTCAAAAAAGAATCTATTTACAAAAAACAGCATAACATGGTTAGTATGATGGTTAATACGAAGTATGTCTCCCGGACGATGCCAATACAGGCCTTACAACGCCTACGCATGCTGAGTATCAAATTATCAATCTGATCTCTTGGGGAATATTATACCACTCATCAAGCAATGCCTCCGAAGTTCCGGTAGACAGGTGGGAGGGGGTTGATGGGCTGCAATTCGTCGGCCAAGCATATCCCACATATGCTCTATTGGATTCAAGTCCAGTGAGTATGCTGGCCAATCCATACGGGTGATATCCTCCGATTGAAGGCATTTGTCTACAATGTTTGCACGGTGAGGACGGACGTTGTCATCCATAAACAGAAATTCAGCACCCATGGCGCCCCGAAACAACGTACATGTTGTTCCAGAATGACATCCCGATAGATGTGGCCTGTCATCGTTACACTCTGAACATGCAGGTCAGTTCCGGAACCAAGAATAATTTCTCCCCAAACGAGCCATCCTGCACCACAGTAACGGTGTCGTTCAATGGTGTTCTCTTGGTAGTAACGGGTTCCTGACGCTCTCCATATGAAAGTCCGGCGAGGATCACACTGCAAACTAAACCTGGACTCGTCGGAAAACATCACACAAGACCACTGTTGCGGTGTCCACAATGCATGCTCTCTACTCCAGGTAAATCGCAGGCGACAGTGAGTTGCGGTAAGGGGAACACATCTGACAGACCTACGAGCATATAGACCAATGTGCCCTAAGCGTCTGTACACGGTCTGCCTTGAAACTGTCGTACCGGTTGCTCAAGGGAGCTGATGAGACAGGTCTGATGCTGTGCTCCGTCTGTTTCTTTTGGCAGTAACTGCCAAATACTGGTCCTCATTCGGCGTTGTAACTCGGGGGCGACCTGTGCTGTAACATCTACTCACATTACCATCATCTTGGAATCGTTGCCAAAGCCTGGAGATGACACTCTGGGCGATTCCAAGTTCCTCGGATACTTCCAGCTGGGTACGTCCACATTCCAGTCGTCCGATAATTCTACCACGTAAAAAATCATCCAAATGCTTCCTTTGTGCCATAACTATGCGGTTATTGCACTGAAAGGCTTTTAAAGCGCTTGTGAACAATTTTACTTCTTTGCCCCCATTCCTTATATACCGCTCTCTTACACTCTCGTCATTGTGACGTTCTATCCGCGCCATCTGGTGGTTTCCTGTAATTTGCATATTCTTCAAGATGTGTGTGATAATTCTACAGGTGAAATTTTTATTTTAGAGTTCAATTTCTGTGTGATTCTGAATTATCCTTAATTTATGGTGTACATGAGTGTACATTTATCGACAAATATACAACTGTGATTTTTAAAAAAAACCAAGAGCCTTGGAAAGCCTTGGGAAACTCTGGCCACTGTAGATCCTATCCTGAGGCACCTGGAGAGAGCCGAGGCTGTTTCCCACTTTCGCCTAACCATCGGACATGACTTTTTGGGAGTATACCTCCACTAGCTTGGCCTGGCTGTTGACGAGGCCTGCCCACTCTACGGCCATGCCAGAATGGATGGCGACCACCTGCTCCGATACACTAGACTCAATGAATACCCGACTGACGACATCGTCAGTCGATACTGTTAGGCTCGGCGTCAAATGACCAAAAAGCCAAGCATGGGCGTTTTATAAATAAACAGTTTGGTGAAAATTTTGGTTATCGCTAATTCTAATTTTCGTTCACGAGACCATTCTTTTTCATTATCGACATTAGTGTCATCTTTATCTTCGATAACTGTACCGAATTTTTCTGAATGTAGACAGGTTTGTGTAAATTCAGATAAATAAATAATGTACTTAACTATATTAATTAAAAAATTTAATGAGACGGAATGTGCTGCATTTCTTTTACAAGTGCCCTTATATCAGGTGTAATATTTGAAATCTGAAGTCTCAATTCTAGTTCTACGCTTTCCAAACGGTTTCTTCTATTTTTTGAAAATATTACGATGTAGAAATGGCTGCGTAGTTGCAAAAAATAGAAAAACAGAATCAATATTCTTGATTGAAATGCATGTTCTAGGAGAAGTTTTTCATTGGGAGCGATTTAGTGATCTAGTTAGGATGGCACATCTTACAATTTTTCGCGATTCCTTTCAGAATCTGTAAAAAAGGCTAATCTTAATAGTAAATAATTTCTAGGGGAACCTTAGCGGATCCCCTAGAAAGGTGCTGAAGACCCCTGGGCAATGGTGCACACAAGGGGGGCGTCCTTGGGGTCAGGACCCCCATCCCCCCAAGCCCTTGAGTTTTTTTCGATTGATGATAATCCTATATATATATAATCAAAATTTCTCTACAAGACAGAGATGAATAAATATTATAAAAAATGAAAAGAATTGAAATTGCAAGATAACCAGACAATTGATTTTAAAGGGATATATGAAAAACTAAAATAATAGAGTTAAATATAAAAAAATATAAAAGTATGGATGCTATACAGTATTATAAACATTGCTGACTTAGGACAGCGTATATATAAAATAATTTTAAAAAAGTGGGGTTAGTATTATAAACATTGCTGACTTAGGACAGCTTATATATAAAATATTACGTTATATCTCTATATAAATATATACCGTAAAATTTTATGAAGTACTTGTACTAACAATTTGTTTTATTAATTAATGCTAATTATTAATAACTTATATCTTACTGTTTTTTGTTAACAAAATCGAACAGAATCAATTGGTGTTGTCTTGAGGTATGATACGAGTTGGGGGACTTCGACCATGAAAAATTGACCCTTTGAAAAATTTTCTGTGTGCCCTAACGCCCCTGGGGGGGTCCACGAACCACAGTTTAAGTATCACTGCTTTATAAGAGGGTGTTGTTTCTTGTGCCATTTGTCTAACGGTGTCAGATCGAGCTTGGCTAAGGACTATAGATGTACGCCTATCGTTATCCCTAGCTTTTAATATCATTCAGGGACAGCTTGTTTTAGCTCGGTTCCATCCTATTTTTGAGGGAAAACACCCTGGAGATCATCAGGTCACTTCCCCTCTCCCACCTCACACGCTTGAGGCTCGACGGCTGTTTAGAGTACTGCCATGCCACGAAGCAATTATACATTTACAAAACATCCATGTTTTCGAGATTCGAACTTAGGCCCAACGGCACAGCAGTCAGCGTCCACTAATGACTATATCGGATGGGTGACCGAAGATATTTTAATGCCAAATTGAAAAGGAAGAAAGTTGAATATTACAAAACTTTTTACACCTTGTTATCTTTTTACTCCCCTTTAGTTATATATTCATTAAATAACACATAAAAAAAAAAAACTAAAAATTCTTAAAAATCCATCGCCAATTTACGAAGTACTCAAACGGAACAAAGTACATCTCACATTTAAAAAAAAATTAACTGTCAATTTATTGTTCTTTCTTCTGAACTCCCAAATCCTCCATGTATTTTAATGTTTTAAGGAAATTCACTTAGAAGAACCAACTTATTACGCCAAAAAATAATTTTTGCTCTTCCGCCAGCCTCCCACAATCCCTAAACGACCTCATTAAAGGCATTTCAAAGACCATTCGTCAAGATTCCTTTTACTAGGAAGTTCTCGCACAGTTTCTTCTTTCGATTACACACATTTTTGTTTCTCTCCTCTCGAACGCCAATGGTGAAAGGTTAATCAAGTTGTAGCAGACTCCAAGACTGAGATTTGAATAATTTATGGAGTTTATTAAACAGTCTCCTCTTCTCTCTCCTCCCCTCGCTCTCTCTATCCTAATCTGCATGCATTCATAATCGGAATGCTTCGGCATCATTCGTGAGGGTAAATTAAGGATGCGATTTTAACCGAACGAACGGATCGGAAAGAAGAGCTTTTCTCTAGATAAGTGGATTAAAAAGTTGAGAGTAATTTGTAATCCTGGGAGAAGTGCTTAATGAAATGTTCCCTCCTCCTTTATAGGAAGATAAAAAAGCAAGTTTTAAGATTTAATTATTTTAATGTAATGTAGTCCCACACATAATAACACATGTTAATTAGAAGTTGATCTAAGTTTACAGAATTTTTTCAGATGCGTTTGTATGCAGGGATATTCTTTGATTTCTATATAAAAGCGAAAATAAGTTCTTAAAAACATTAAGCTATTGATGCTTAGCAAGACTTTAAATCAGACTTATTTATTACTTTATGTTTGCTTATTGAACGTTTACCAGGTGGTTAAAATCTGGATTATTCTAAAAGATGGTCCCTACACTCTTTCTCTCTCTCTCTCCCTCCACAACCAGGTCAACGTGAAGGATTTGAATCTGTATAGATTCCATATATAATATATACATTGGCGTAATGGATAATATTAGGGCCCCTCCCCCTTCTGAGTCAGGTTTTGAATCCCAAGTTGGATCTTACAAAGGGTACGTTCTTTGGGTAAGTCAGACTTTGGGCCCCCTAAAATAATGGGTCCCCCCACGGTGCAAGGGTGTACGTTACGCCACTGGCCCTTGTACTCGATGTGTTTCTAGTAGAATGAGGAATAGAAGTCGTGACTTGATTGAAATATCGCTGGTTATCAGCTCTTGACCATGATCCTTTTCCCTGGTACAGCGGCCATGTTATCTAGAAAGGGTTTATAATGTTTATTATTTATTTCTACTTAAAGATCTGACGTACTTTTAGAAGACCGCTATGGCACCTAATGATTTAGGTCTAAAGTAGGGGTCGACAAACTAAAGCATGCATGCCACATTTGGCCCACGGTACAATTCTCAATGGCACTCTGCCCTAATCTAAAAACTTATCTATTCTTGAGTGGATAGAAACTGATCATTTTGAAATACAGTTCATTGGACTAACATCTTCAGAAATATGGAAAGCAACACCTATGGCAGAGTTGTGGGGCGCACTCCCTAGGTGGGCGCTAGCATATCGTAAAATCGAAAACAAAAGGCTATTTTTAAAAAAAATTATTAATTTACTGAAAGAAAGCAAATCCAAATACATTCTGACACAATTAAAAATAAAATACCTATTTACACTGATAAATGTATTAATACTGCACATGTGTTTGATAACTAATTCAACAATATAAAGCTAAGATGAAGTTTAATAATTATTAGTGAACTCATGGGCTTATCATATATCGAATTATACGCAAAATCTAATACTTAGCTTGATAATTTGTACGATTTATAATTAAAGACTCATTATAGCTTTAGCGTCAAATTATATTATTGAATTCAAAACTCTGTTACTGTATAGAAAATTAGGTATGAAAATTGGGTCGCAAATATTGCAAGTTTGAGACACAATATGTGCTTCTGAATTACGGAATGAAATTACGAAAATAATCACAAAAATAACACTACCGAAAATTTTTTAGCTATTTTTAATTGTTAACTAACGTTTTCAGAGAGATCTAATTGCTTGAAGAAAAATGTATGTACTTTGCTTTCCGCTTTTGTTACTACATATCTATGTGAACAAATCTTTTGACATGCGAAAAGTATTTTGAGTTCGTGAGGAAATCGCTTAACAACTATAGCTCAAAATCGTTCGAAATTGAATCATAACTTATATCCCTGATATTGCCATAATACATTAAGCTTTGCAGGGACAGGATTCGTATTAAAATATTTTTTATCTAACTATAATAAAGGAAAATATTTACATTTTTTATTTGAAAACTTAAGTTAACATTTTATAATTTTATTATGTTTATTGTTTAATGTTCTAGTCTTTGAATAGAAAAAAATTCCAAAATCAGTAGGCATATTGATAGATTTTTTTTAAAAATTGCATACACCTGCGTTTAATACAGAAACAAAATGTAAAATATACGTGGAGAGCAACACTAGGAGAATGACTAGAGAAAAATCTGGAATAAAAGTTTCCTTTTTTCATATTCTAGCGTTATATTATTAGTTTAGTAACTAAATGCCGTATAAAAAAGAATGATCATACTCTATTGCACTTTCATACCCTGCATTTCTGTTTTCAAATAAACTGTATCATAGTCACATTATTCAGTCCTTTAGGAAAGGGAACCCGAATAATAATTATAATTTCCGATGATATTCTAAAGCGATGAAAATTATGATCTTAATAGCTAATGTGATGAAATTATTTAATAAGTTATCCGTGAAGTATTATAAAAATACATATAAATTCAAATTTAATTGAGAATTTAGGGATATTTTGAAAAATAATATTCCACTTACTTTGTTTTTATAGACGGTAAAATGTTTTTATATGAATTCCTTGAAGCAGGTAAATCGCTGTTAACACATAGTTTAATTACATATAATGGAAGTTTAATTACTTGTGTAACTGACATCTTAAAGAGACATGACTGAAAAATGGCTTTTATAGTTTCGAGTTTAAGGAGCATAGCTGAAAACCATTAGTCAGCTCATATTATTAATAATTTTCTCAACTCCACCTTTAATAAAAAATAAATGAAACATAAAAGGATCAATTTTTAGGCTTGCTTTCTTATTATATGACATTCCTTTTGACTATTTATTTTACGAATGATTTGATCAATGTAATGCTGCTTGGCAACTTTACTTTTAAAAAATTGAACAAAAAAATGAAATTCAACTTTCAAATTTTAGATTTATATGACAAAATGGATAGGATATGTACAGTGCTTTATGAATTACACCATTACAAGATATTATTATTTTTACAAGAGCTTCTTTTACAAGCTTTGCAAAGTTTGGCGAAGGTCAGCGGAGAAAAACAAAGGCAAGTGATGACCGGTATATCGTTCTGCAGACGAAAACACACCGGAACCAGACATCAAGCAACATTGCTCAGCAGCTGAGTACGGCAACCGTACGACAGGTATCACGGCTTATTGTGGCCAGACGTCTGCATAAAGGTAGTATATTCACCCGACCTCCTGAACACTGCATACCAGTGACAGGAGCCCATCAGCGGCACCATTTACAGTGGTATCAAGAACACAAAGACAGGACATCTTATCAATGGAGTCACATTCTGTTTACTGATGAGAGTCGTTTTAGTTGAGCCATGATTCTCAGAGTTAATTTATATGAATGGAGGTAGGACTCGGTTACATCCCACGAACACCAGGAAAAGATACCGTTGAGGTGGTCCTGGAATGCTGTTGTGGGAGGCATTGTGTTGAATGAATAAACGGAGCTCTGTGATTTCGACAAGGCCTACAAACAGGATATCGTTGCCACCATGAAATTATCCTCCCAAACATGCATTTGTTCCAAGGTACCCTTGATCCAGACTTTATTTTCATAGATGACACTGCACGTCTACACAGGACTTCTACATTTGAGGAGTGAGAATATCTTCAAAATATATTGGCCAGCGGGCTCTCGGACATGTGTGAGATGCTTTGGGGGGACGCCTGGCTGAAAAATTGTATCCTCCGGTGATCACAGCCAGCCGAAACAAATGTTCCTTGAAGGGTGGCAATTTTTAACTCAAGAACTGCCGGATAATTTGATACTGAATATGAACAGACGGTGTCACGCAACCATTGCAAATAGGGGAAGTCATAGTTGGCTTGTAGTTCTTCCTCATGGCCGGACAATGTTTTTTTTTACTCCATTCTTTCAATGAAGTTTTTTTCTGCTTTGGGGGAGAGGACTTTTATGCTTCCGTCAACTTTTAAGTGCTACATTGTATCTCTGTTGAGAGAATTTCATATCACCTAGAAGATTTTTTTTATTGCGACTCTATCTGAAAAATTGCTTGAATTTTGCACACTAGTTTAGGTCATAACCTTTTTATGCTTTTTAGCTTCTTCCTATATTGGTATTAGTTCATCTTTTGTTTGTCTTCAAATTTAATTCAAAAATCTCTTATCAATAAAGAAACTCATTGCTACTCACTCAATCAATCTTTATTAAATATACACTGGATAGTCGAAAGATATGGCGCATTTTGAATCTTAGGTATTTCTTTGAATTATAAAAGATATACTCTATAATTTTTTTATAAATCTTGAAGCTATAAAGTACACATATCTTCCAGTAAAGTTTCAGTGTTTAGCGCATTTAGGGGACCACCAACAAATTTGAAGTGCGAAAAAAAATATTTTTGACACCTTATTTATAAAATATATATAAAAAAAACTGGAAATGAGATTTTCCATTCTTAAAAATATTTATAATTTGTAGTTCCAAACTTCACACTTAACTTAATGAATATTGGCAACGTATTAATGCAAGTTAAGTGTGAAGTTTGGAACTACAAATTATAAATATTTTTAAGAATGGAAAACCTCATTAATATTGGCAACATATGAGTAGCGTGGTTGGTTTGTTGCTGACCTTTTGCACTCAAGGTTGCGGGTTCGACCCCGACCCAAATCGGCGGATTTTCATAATGCAGAAAATCTACAGCGGCCATGTCGTATGATTATATGGCATGCAAAAGATCCCTAGAGTGTCTGTTTGGCTTGGGTGCTCTTGGCAAAATTAAATCCCAGTACAAGTTCGCATCGTAAAGAGCTCAGGTGCCTCCCTCTGGGGAGTAAATTGGGCGTCAAAATTACTTGCGGTAATTGGTATCGCCTATACGGTGCCGCACGAAAAAAAGTGATACCAGCTCCTGGGGAATGTACTAGGTCTGAAAAGGTTAAAATACCAATGCGCAGCCCCATTAGAAAAAAATTATTGGCAACATAAAACACAGAAACATTATACTGAAATTTAAAATGAAAACATTGAATTTTCGATGAGATATAAATAATTTTAATCTCAAATGGGAGAGAGATGTGTTTGTTTGTTTATCTTTTCCATAATTTTGGGACTAAAAGCATAACGGAATTTATATTAAAATAATCCAGTTTGAATATTGTAAAAATTCAGAAAGATATCAGTGAAATTGATATCCATATTTCTGTTACTTTTTTTAAATTAGCTGGATCGTCAGGAGTGTCCTACAGAGTATTTTTATAATCGTAAATTATAAGATGGTTAAACTAAACTGCATAAAATTTACTAATGTTGTAAATATATATATATACAGAGAGAGAGAATACTTTTAGAAATCTTTGTTGTAGATGAAAAGGATTCTAATCTTTAAAAAACATTTTAAAAGTACTGTGAAAAAAATATTGAAATCAGTGTATCATTCATTTGCTGTATAATTCAATTCTGTATTGAGAATAAAAAAGAACTCGGCCGTTCAACCTATTTTCTCCTCAAGCTATACTGTACCAAGGAGGAAAAGAAGAAATCTTTCTCTTCTTTTTTGAAATTCATTCATGATAGTTATAATTTTTATAAAATAATATGCATTTTAAAATTTATTTAATAAGTCATCGTAAAACTATGTGACTCTTTAAATGTAACTAGATATATTTTCGCCTTTTGTTGTAAATAAAAGCAAAGTTCGATTTTAATTTGAAAAATTAATTTTAAAAAACGGATATCTCATCTCTTAGCTAGGATTTCTAGTATTTGAGACGCATACCCAATAAGCAAAATAACCATTTAAGATTAAGTTGTAGTCACTAATATCAAAACGAATTTTAAAAACCTCATATTACTCTAAGAAAATGCAATAATGTTGCAAATAAAATGAGGATTTTTAGCTTCAAATTGACTTTTTTTAATGTGGTCATAACCACCAGCTCATAGCCTGCGTAGTCAGGTCGTGGGTGTGAAAACTTGTGACAATGAAGACCTGGCGTTATGACCTGGCTGTTGTGACTCAAAGTTCTCCTGTAGGCGTGGTGTGGAAGTATTAAGAGAAGGGGATGCCAGCTCATTTGTCTTCCTCGTCACTTAACCACGGCTCAAAGTTATCAGGCCCGTCGCCAATATCCCTCGTGTTGCTTCACATTTCGATGGTAAGCTTAAGTTAGGTAAGTGAATATAAACATCACGCGCGCACTATTCAGCTTCCTCAGGGCTTTTGGAGAAAAATCGCGTAGTTTTGAATCATGTTCAAGTGACGAGGACGACATCTGAGTTGGCATCCCCTCTTAACTTCCACACCACGCCAACGGGAGAACTTTTGAGCCTCGACATATTTAACGTGTCTTGGCCCCTCTACACGGTGGGTCTTTAGGGGTACAAGGCTCGAACTCATGACCCACCGGCGACGAATCCGTTACCTGAACCCCTAGGTTACCGCGGACACAAGTTAAAAGTCAAATCAAAGAATTTATTGAATTTTAAATCCTTATTTTTTATCACAATATTGCGTGCATCATGTATAACATAGATATCTTGATCAGGTTATTTTAAGGCAGTTATTTTTTTAAATGTATCATTAAATAATATTTAAACGATTTATCATTGGCTAAGTTAATACATTTAACTGATATATCATCTTTTCTGTGTAATTTTGTACATTTGTGTGTGGCTAAAATATTTTTAGTGTTTATTATTGTTATTATTTACTTATTCTTCCATGTGCTGAATTGTTTTTTATCGAAACAAAACAAAAACCTTTTTTTTTCTGTTTTTTTCCTCTTGAACAACGTACAGTCAGACCTCTATTTAACGAAGTCGCTAAATCCCGAAAAAAAGTTCGTTGGATGGAAAATTCGTTATATACAGGTTCCTCTTTCAATATACTTTATAAACCACATAAAACGAATTTTAAATTTATAACCATTATATATTGAAAAAAATAATTAATCACACCTTTTTGTAAATTAATGTCTATTTTATATATATCTTACCCATCAAAAAAAAAAAAGAAACTGTAGGGAAAACAAGAAAAAAGAATGTCGAGGTATGTCACTGTATTTTCAACATGAAAAAAATAATTTTATATTAAAATTAATGAATTTTAAGGACATTTTCTAATTTGAAGTGCACAAGTAATTTTAAACATACATTATTCTATAACTAAACTACTAAAACGTGTTAAAAGAGAGAATAACTTGAAATATCTAGAAATATTTAAAAATAGAGAGAAAAAAGAATTTAATCACAAGAGAAAAAGTTCGTAATAAATAAAATGTTTTCGCTATTAGAAGGTTATTTTACAAAGAAAATCGTGAAATGCTCTTGGTTCCAGAAAAAAAATTATAGAAAAACTCGCAAAGAGGTTTGTTATTTGGAGGTTCGACTGTATTTTATTTATGCCTTTGAATCTATTAAAACGTGTAATGAATCCAAATTGTCCAATTTGCCAGTTGCTTCACAAACGCAATATCTTTAACACTATTACAACTCCCTCAATTTTCAGTCTGAAAACAAATTCACCAGAAAATTAATTTACATGGATAAGCAAATCTATCCACACTAATTTAAATTGCCCATTTTCATTAACAGCATCGTTAAAATTTAACACACTGACTCCAGCACAGAAGGAATAATTTATGTGGCAGGTGAAACCGCATTAAAATTAAACAACCAATAAGGACAAATTGTGTTCAAATCAGGCAACAGTGGCATTCTTGATTAGAAAACAGAACTGTGATTCAGAAATTAGATAACTTCAACATAAAAACACTCTGGAACACACAGTATAGGTTGCAGCATGTCAAAGCTCTCAAAAATCATGATCTGCAACCTCAAAAATGAGGCACTAGCACATACATTTTAATAAAGTTTTAGCAGGATTTAAACGAAAATACTTACCTGTGATTTCCACTTAACAAGCAGTGTTAAATTCCGACTAGGTTGAAAAGGTGTATTTTTTTAGGTGTTAGATGTTAGGATCAATTAGAAAAGAGAAATACCGTATTTATTCGAATCTATCACCATCGATTCCAAACCGCAACCCAAAATCTAAACAGGTTTTTGTGAAATAATAAATTTTTGTTTAAAAAATACAAATAACACCCTTTTATAGTTAATCGAAATAAGTTGTAACTTAATCTTTTAGTCGCCAAATCTGGAAATGGGATCTGAAATGAGTCGCCAGATGCGGGATGGGATCTGAAAATGGGAAATCCTTAATCCTCATGATTCTGATCAGGATAATGGAACAAAATTATGAAATTATTGTATTGTCAAGTGGCCCTAGACAAGCGAGCAAAATTTCGAATTAATCAGACCTTTTAAAGTGGTAACAATTGAGTTCAAAGATTCCGTTACATACAAGTGAAGTACGAAAGGGTGTTAAAAGGAAAAATAGTATAAAAAGGTTTATCAATATCCAATTTTACGGAATTAATTAAAATTTAAAATAAGAACTAATAAGAAGTGAATAATTAGTCATTTTAACTGTATTATAAACTTTTAAATACCTGCATGAACCTGTAATTGCTGTATTTGCCCCATCCAAAGAATTTTTCCCTTCGATTCTAAGCCGCACCCGATTTTCAGTATAATTAGTACTGAGGGGGGGCTTAGATTTGAGTAAATACGGTATATGTGTCGAAGAAGAAGAATGAATAACATATAAAGCTGGAGAATCTTAAGTTGTTTGTCTATAATATCTAACTTATAAAAAGATTTTTTAACTTGTTCTTTGAAGAATGAAATTTTCAATGATAATTTGTGCTCAAAAAAAGGGATATCTCCAAAACCATTCAATAAAATTCAACTAAATTCGTAACATACAATACTCCCTTTATAGTGCAAAAAAACCATGGCTTTTAATATAGTTACATTTAATCTTATTTTACGGCCATTTTTAGCTTAGGACATAAAGTATAATTTTGACATCTAATTTGAATGCTTAAAAAATATTTATTTCTTAAAATATTTTTATTCTACGCTTTGTAGAACTTCAGATGGATCAAGAAGTATATAAGTTAAATTAAAATTACATTGTGTCCAACGCATTTTTATTTATGCTATTTTTCTTAGCATTGAAAATTTTGCTAAAATTTTATAAAATTAATTTTTTTTAAAAAAAATGGATGATTCATGCTATTTATTTATTAATTATGACTCTTTAAACCTTGTTTTCTTTAAAACAATAAAATTCTTCAAAAAATAAATTTTTGAAAAATTAGTCTCCAAACATAGTCGGATGTCTTATGCACCACCAATAAATATTTTAACAAATACTTGCTCTATCAAGATTCAATTATTGAGCAAAATATTTAAATAAGGGACAAATTTTCACTCTCTCTGCACGTATCGATTTTGAAATATTAATAATCAGGTAAATTAACGGTGGTTTCAGCTGAAAAGAAAATTGCGAACACTAATAAGTCGAAGTTTATGAAATATGTAGATTAAAATATTGTCGAGTTTAATTGATATGGTTTCTTTCAAATAGTGATGCAGATTGGTTATTCCCATTACAGACCTAGTACATTCTCCGGGAGCTGGTACCACTTTTAGTGTGGCACCATATAGGTGGATACTAATTAGCACAATGTAATTTTGACGTCTAGTCCCCAGAGATATGCACCTGAGCTTCAACGATCGGTACTGGAATTAAATTTTGCCGAAGGCACCGAAGCCAAACAAACACTCTTATGACAGCAGTTGAACTTTCAATCACCACGCCTCATCCCCTTTTTGTATCAGCTTGACATCACACCCCTCCCTCCAAAAAAATTTTTGAACACCCCTCCTTGACTCCCAACACATAGCTGAATGATTTAAAGGTTTCTCAATAGTTCTAAGACTGTCTCTGCTTAGACCTTTTAACATTTTTTTTCCTTAAAGAAAACAGTATAAACATCTAATTATACATATACATATAAATATTACAAAATGCTAGTTTCAAATAAATAAACAATACAGGCACAATTCGATTTGGAAATCTAGACGGATGCAATCACTGTCGTATTCACGAGGTATGTGAATTCAGTTCTTAATTTTAGCGCATGTGTTTCTACCATATATTTTTTTAAAATATTATATTTTAGTAACGACTTGTTGTTGCAAATAACAAAAAAAAATTAATATTCTTGATCGAAATATATGTTCTAGAAAATATTTTTATTGGGGACAATTTCATAATCTAGTCTAGGAGGAAACATCTTTCCAAGTTTTACATTAGGTCTTTCAGAGTCTGTAAAAGATGGAAATCTTATCATTAAACCTTCGCGTATCCCCTAGAAAAGAGCTGCGGATCCCCGGGGGTCCACGGGCCGCAGTTCAAGGACCTTTAACATACCACATAATCATGACATAGACGCGGTTGATTCTTTGCATCGCGAAAATCCATCGACTGGGGCTGGCGTTGAACTCGAAAAGTTGGGTGTACAATGCCAACTACGCCGACCAGCTGGCTTAATTGATATAGTACACAATCAGATTTTTTAATGAACTGGGAGAGTTAAAGAAATAAATATATATGTGTGTGTATGCAATATTCTCATTTTTAGGTGATATATGGTCGTTAAAAAAAGAATAAAGAAAGTAAAGAAAACATCTCCTTATTAATTTTTGATGCAAATATTATATAAAATTAGTATCTCTGTTAATGATTCAAATGGAGTTAACTTGTGGTATTAATGGATTAAATAATTTATATTTAATTAAAAAAAGTTCATTCTAAAAAGAATCTCTCATTGTGGAATCTTATTTTTGAAAAACGGAGTAGAGAAGTGCCTCAGTAACGAAGGATAAAGATCAATAAATTATAAAGGTAGAAAATTGATCTGTAATTACCAAAGACAACAATCTACATAGAAGATAGGAAATATCTCTCAAGAATTTTAAAGTTGTAAATTCCGTATTTTATATAACGAAGGTAAGACAGAGCTAAGATGAAAACAGTATTAATTTTTTAATCTAAACGTGAAAAAGAACATTTGTTATTTTCAGAAGATTAACAAAACGACCACTGGAGAGGATTTATTTTAGTTCAATAGCGTGGTTACAGCTAAAAGAAATAGTAATGCGTGAATAATCAGAACCCATTGCCATCCATTTGTAATTCTTTGACTAAATGCTAATCGAGTAGTACTACTAAATCCTGTCTGAATGCTTGACTGCTGTATTTATCGAAGATCAAAAACCCACAGTCAAAAGAGCACAAAATATACAATGTTTTTGTCTTATAATCCTTTTTCCCTCTTAGTTTTAGAAAGTATTTTTAAATGTTTTTATGGATTTGAAAATCTGAAATCATATAATTAAAACGCATGTTAAAGAATTTTTAACGTTTAACAGAAAGAAGTACTTCATATGTTTTATTTATTTATTTTTTTGATAAATTTATTTCCATTCCAGTAAACTTAACAATCTAGATTTGAAAAGGATATTTGAGCATCTGTAGCATTAAAATTATGTTAATGAATTCAACAATAGGAGCTGGCTACAGACGACAGCTTTATTTCATAAAACGATAATACTAAAATAATTTTCTGCGATTAAATAAAAATCTTCTGTTTATCAATTCATTTAAAGCCCTGAAATCAACCGGTTGTCATAGTTACGCATTGGAAATCGCTAAATTCAAAATGTGAACTTAGTGATTCCGCTAGTTTACTATTTCGAAATGGTATATAAATACACTGCTGGCCACCGTAAATGCAACACCAAGAAAGACAAGAGATAGCACAACAAAATTTATTTTGTAGATAACATGTTGACCAAGTATCAAATGGTTAAATTTATAGACTTCTGTGAAGTGTGGTTCCTTCCAGAGTAGCCATCATTGTTGGAGATCACCGCTGCCACACGCCTCGGCATTGATTCAAAGAAACTTTGGATGTGTTCTTGGGGTACAGCAGACCAAGCAGCTTCCACACGTTGCCAAAGTTGATCTGGTGTGGCAGCTGGGGTGTAATCTGGGTCAATCGTTGAGCAACCATGGACCACATGTTTTCTATCGGTGAAAGATCCGGAGAGCGAGCCGGCCAGGGAAGCAATTCAATCTGGTGATTGACGAAGAACCTTTGGACAATGCGTGCTACGTGTGGTCGCGCATTATCCTGTTGAAATATGGCTGTGGCCAAGCCCTGAAGTTAAGGAAGGACAACTGGCTCCAACACCTCGGAGATGTAGCGCTGGCTGTTTAAAGTACCGGCAATGCGTACTAGAGGAGTGCGAGAGTGTTATCCAATACCGCCCCATACCATAATACTCGGTGCAGGACCAGTGTGGCGGTGCATAACGCAGCTATTTAGCATCTTCTCTCCAACGGTGTCTCCAGGCTCGAATCCGACCATCGTGGTGTTGCAGACAGGTGCGAGACTCTTCAGTAAAGACAGCTTCATTCCATTCTGCCGCCCACATCCTTCTTTCATCGCACCATTGACGGCGGAGACGTCCGGGGTTCTCCGTCAAGGGTAGACCAAGCAATGAACGTATTGCGGAAAGACCACTCTGCTTTAAACGGCGTCGAATGGTACGCGCAGACACTGAATGACGCGTTACAGACTCAATGTGCTGTGCTATGGTTCGTGATGTGACTGAGCGATCCGTCACTGCCATGCGCACAATTTGCCTGTCCTCACGTGAAGTGGTGCACTGAGGTGGATGCGATCGACCACGTCGGTCCGTCGTACCCTCCTGCATCCAACGGTCACATATCCGCATTACAGTTGTTTGGTTTCGTCCAACACGACTACCGATTTCCCTGAAAGATAACCCACAATCTCGGTAGGCCACTATCCTTCCTCTGTCGAACTCGGATACTTGATCAAAAGCTGATCGCTGTTTTCTAAGAGACATAACTGATCGTTTTTTGAAAAAACCACAAGAAAAACACAATTGCCGAACTTGAAATTGTCGAAATCTCCAAGCCTTAAATAGCACTTTGAGGTGGCGCCACAGGCGTGCCTGATGTGTGTCTGTGCTGAAATTCTAATCATTTGCATATCTCACCTCCGCTAATGCATGTTGTAAATTTCATGTTATTTGCGTGCTTCATTCAGGGTGTCGCATTTACGGTGGCCAGCAGTGTATAACTTTAACCCCTTGACAGTTTCATTTTTTTTCGAAAATTCAATCCAAAAATTGTCACATTTTTTATGGCATTTAATTAATTTTATAATTTTGAAAAGAAAAATGACATTCAAAATCTACATTTTCAATGTTTTTCAGCATTTAAAAAACTTTTTAACTTTAATGAAAATAATAGTATTTTCCCTGTAAGTTAGCTTTTTCCCTCTTGAATGCCTAACAGGAAAGCTATACTTAGGGCTGTAAATATAAAAAAGTACAATACTTTACAGTTATTTAATTGCATTTACTTGACCTTTTTTAGTGAGCAACTATCACCATCTATAAACAAAATCAATAGTAAAAATTAAAAAGATACGGTCGAAATAGTACAAATGATAGAAAAAAAGAATGCCCGAACACCGTACGGACAAAGCAGTTGTGACCCGAACACTGCTCGTGCGGCGTACGGTCGAAACTGGGAAGGAGTTACAAAACTAATGTATTGTTTAATATCAGGAAGTTTTTTTTGAAAATGCTCACACACAAGCACATTCGGAAAAGTTTTTGTTGTTGTTTTTTTAATTTTGCATAAAATTCTTGATTATATAAACTTTACACGAAGTGAAACATTTTTATATTCTAAATTTTTTCTTTAATTGATATTGAAGGAGACTCACTCCTTACGTGCTCTTTCAAATTTGAAATATATGATAATAAATGCTTTTAGAGTTCAAGATACTTGTCAATAAAGTTATCATTTTTTATTGTTTCTGTCAACAGTAATCTAAAATGATTTTTAATTTAAACTTTAATTACTTCTATATTATCACAATAATCGTTTTTATAGTAAAAAAAATAGAAATATACATTAGTTAGAGAGTAGAGAGAGTTGCAAAATCAAATAAATAAAACAGAAAGCTTACGTGCATTTCCTTGAATAACCGTTCTAGATAGGTTTAACAGGTAAAGGTCACTTGCTATAAAAACTGTATTACAATGATAAATAATTTCTCTTTAAATTTTTATTCAGTTAAAATAAATTCATAAAAATTGGAGTATATTTTTTTTTTTTGTCTAGGGGCCAGCAAATTATTCGTTCTTAATTTGTCTTTTTTCATTTGGCCAAATACCTAAGATATTATAATCTTTTTCCTCAGCTCATCTATTTTTTATACAATTACATAGTAAATTAATTGATATAAAAGAGGTTACTTTGATTCGTTTGTAACGCATCACTGAAGCTTTTAAATTTCCGTAATTTATACTTTAATAACAAAACAAAAAGTCTCTGAAAAGGCACTCAACTACCACGTAGAGCCTGGTATTCTGGTCTGTCATTAATAAAAAAGTATTGAACAATACTGGATCTAAATCCAAGAGAGATGAAGTAACTCTAGAAGCGAACCTTAAAACATTGTTGTTTCCACTTTTTTGAATTTAAATCCAATGTTATTCAATGCTTTTTTTTTTATAGATGATATGGTGAAATTCTCCATGTTTCGTGGGAGCTAAATTCTTTTGCAAAGAATATTGATGGGAGTCCGCAGTAGGTTGTTTTTCCATTGTTGTTAGGGCTTTAGTACGCAAGCATTACTTTTATTATTCATATTCAAATATATTTTGATGATTCTAGCAAAATAAAGACAATTTTGAGTCTTTCGACCGCTTATTTTTCAATTCTTACTATTGGCTCACTCTCTCCCTATATATATATATTTATATATCTTGTTCAAATTTTCAATCATTATAAAATACTTTCTATTCATCCAATCAAGTTCATATAAATATTTTAAACTTGTATGGATGACACTTGACGTTAATAGTTTTTTCAAATATTAGTTCATTAATTACGGGGTAATTATTTAAATTAATTACCGTTTTTCGACGGCAACTTAGATTCGTCTCTATTGTTGTAACAATGTAACTGTTAAAACAATGACAAAAGTTGGCGTCGAAAACCGGTTTTTCAGCCAAACTAGCCAAACCGGGTGTGTATTGTTCAAATTTTCAATACTTTCTATTCATCCATTCAAATTCAAAGGAATTGACTTAAAAAATTGTTTTATATTACTTGTTTTGTTAATAAGTTTCTTTGTGAATCATTGTCAGGTCTTTCGTAAATGTCATTTGTGTTATGTTTTACTTGACATATTTAAAGTTAAAGCTATCTTGAGTTTATAATATGCTTTTTATTTTCATTTCCATCCTTCAGGTATGTTATCAAAATGATTTATCTTGTATTAAGTGTATGAATTTATTTCCCAATACTTAAACTTAATCTTATTCTGTTCTTTTAAAATCCTTAGTTATGTAAGTTTGTTTTTGAAAAGTTTATATTGTTTTAAATTTCGGAAAAGGAAAATATTCTTTAGAGTTATTATTATTACGTAGGAGGAAAGAAAGTCGTAATAGTCTGGTGGTTTTCGGTTGTCAATTTCAAAGGAGGGGGAATAGTGAATTCCCATTTGATTTTACCATCAAATTGTTTTATAACTTCAATACAATGTTATATGTACACATATATAATCAAGTATTAAAAAAATCAAAGTATTCAAAGTATTTTATCTGGCTTTTACATTTCTCTGTAGCTAAGTTTTGGAAACCGTATTTGGATTTTTGTGAGTGTTTTTTATAACAACCTGATATATAAGAAGACTATTAAGTATGCTCAAATACCAAATAAAAGAAAGAATACATTGTTGAAGTTCTTTTTTGTCGAATGTCACATAATGCACATTTCTAAGTTATGATATAAAACAGTTCCCCTAACTTAAAAATAAACGTATTAACAATTTACATGAAACAACTTTTGTTGGATTCTTATATTTTATTACATTCTTACTCTTTAGTGTATTATTTTACTCATAAAAAAGTTCGAATTTTGATGCTTTATTTCTCTTTATTATTTTTTTTTATTTTGCCTCAATGTTTTTTTTTTTTTTTTTTTTTTTTTTTTGTAAGCTTAAGGTATCCGACTGGTTACGACAACTTTTTTTTTTTAAAAAATGGAAATACGGGGATTTTTTTGTTGTTTTTAGATTTTTTTAGTGCATTTAAAGAAAAATATTCTAAAATTAAGAAGAGAAAATAAGCTATAAAACTAAAATGGGAAAAAATGGGTAAAAATTGACAAAAAATAACATAAACGCGGTCCATTCTGTACCAAAGGTTTATGAACAAATTTTCAATTTTTCAATTCTGATGTGTTGCTATGTTATTCATTGTCGAAATGACTTTCAGGATAAGAGATATTTTAATTTTTACAAAAACTAGAGCATTTTATCTCAGTTACTATATGAAATTGCTTAAAAAAAACAGTGATTATATTCACATAAGGGACTGTAAATTTTGTAATAAAACAGTGATTGAACAATCTGAAGGTTAAAACACTACTATTATACAGATCTTACACAAAAAATTTCAGTTAATTATTTTCAAAACTTTTTTAGCAATCGCTGACCCCCCCCCCCGTTTGATTATTTAAATAAATCACATTTCGAGTAAAACGAATTCTAAAGTGTGACATCTTGCTTAAAGTTTTGGCATCTGCTTTTACTAAAACACTTGTAGTTTTTGTTCTAGTCAAGAGAAAATAATATACTTGATATTTTTATGATGCTAATAAGATGGTCTATAAAAGAAAACCATAAAAAAAATTGTCAGTTTTGGGAAAAATTCGCAATTTTAGGGTGGTCAGATACCTTAACGAGTAACTGTCCTGCAAGAAGGATCTTTTGTGACACTAGGACTTGATAGAAACAATGCCGTCCGAAGCTTTGCATGATGATCACTTGGTTAAGGTCATTAAAACTTTTGAATTCGGTGGAGTGCCTTAATACCGGATGCCTTAAAGATAATATTTTCCTCTTTTTCCAGAAAAAGAAGTTTGAAACTATCAAAGTAATATTGTGTAGGAGTAATAATAAAAAAACACGAGCAAAATATTGTAATTAAATTTTTGATTGAATATATAAATTAAAGTTACAGTCGGGGACCTCTTTTTAACGAAGTCGCTAAATCCGGAAAAATAGTTCGTTATATGGAAAAATCGTTATATAGAAGCTCACCTTTCAATATATACATATAAAACAAATTTTAAATTCATAAACACTATGTATTAAAAAAAAAGCAATTATTTACACCATTTTGTAGATTAATATCTATTTATTTTATGTATCTTATTCATCAAATAAAAAAAACTACAGGGAAAACAAGAAAAAATAATATGGAAGAATATACTGTATTTTCTACATTAAGAAAGTAATTTTGTGTTAAAGTTAATGAATTTTAAAGACATTTTCTAATTCAAAGCATACAAGTAATTTTAAACATGCATTCTTTTATAGATAAAAACTCTAAATATGCCATTACCACATGCTTCCATAAATTTTACTCTCATAAAATCTGTTAATTTTGTTTGAGGTTTTTTGTTTGAAAAAATGCTTTGTTTCATAGTACGCCTCGCATCTTTGCAATGCACCAAAAATCCTTTCAGGCGTATTTTTCCTTGTCTTTTCTTAAATTTTACTAGTCATCCACACACACACACATTGCTACCTAGAAATTCGTCGTATTCCAATACCTTCGAAAATTGAAGAGTTTTCGCTATTATTTAGAACATTTTTATTTCGCATTGTATGTATCCTCTTCAA
>BMAO01029345.1:0-29020 GCA_019973975.1 Trichonephila clavata
TATTGAACAAATTCTTCAATTCTAGTCAATGTTATAGTTCTAAGCTTAAGCATACTAAATTGACGTTAATAACTAATTAGAATATCCTGTCAACACATGTGTAGCATATGTTGAAAAGAATGTCGGTTATGGGTGGAAGAAATACCATGGATTGTTTTCTCGATGTCCAAGTGATTGGCCAGTTTATGGTTTTAGACACGTGACGACAAGAGGATCGCAGCCCAGATAGGTTTTTGTCTCGGAAGATCCAATGATGGTTAGGACCAAGACTGAATGTGCCCAGTAGCAGATCCGTGTTTCTTCTAATTAGAAATCGTATTGGCCGAGATGGCGTTTTTCTTTTTTTTCGGGCGTTGTTGAAAATTTCTGTCAGAAAATTTTAAGAATTTCATATTAATGTATTAATTATTATCAGTTTTTTTTAAATAAAAATTTTATCAATTCCCTATATTTGTTTCATCGGTGAATGCATGAAAAATATTATTATGTGATGTTAAAGTGAATGGCTACGCACGGAACCGTGATTTTTAAAAAGCGTATAAATAAATATTCCATTGATATTCACGGTCATTTTTATTAGAATATATGTATAAAATTGTTTTAAGAACCTTATTGCAATAAAAATTATTTAAATGCATTTTTCTTTCAAAAAGATGAAGAAAAGTGACCGATTTTCAAAGTATTCTCTTTTTATTAAAGATTTTTCTATCATAATAATAATTTGTCCGTATATATTACTAAAGAATCTCTACAGAGCTCGAATTAAGAAGAAATTCGCATTATTATCAGAGTTACTAACTATCGAAATAATAAACGACGCTTATATTAATATTTTTCTACTCCGATATATAAAAATATGAGCAGATTCATAAAAAAATTATATACTTCCAAAATCTTAGTTCAGGCTTTGTACATAAGCCTTAGCTAAATGTAGGCAAAATATTGTTACAGAAGCATTTTTTATAAAAGGAACATGTTTTGAAAGTGTCATTTTTCCTCCATATTTTTATTAAAAAAATCGTAGATTTTTTGTTTGTTTGTAATAATACTCTTAAAACAATTTTAATGTATATTTTAAGGTATTTTAATCCCAGTGACACTAAATATTTAAAAAATGTATTGTTTTAAATGTAGTCACCTTAACTAAAATGGAAATACGTAACTCATAGAATTTTAATTTATATTCTAAAATGTTATTTTTCACCACAAGAAATATGAGCCAAAAGCAGCCTTTAATACCCAAAACTCTTCCAAGTTCATCCTCTCGTGGTTTTGAGATTCTACTTAACTCTTTCCCTTCAAATGACCACATCCAGTCTACTTCCCCGTAAAAGTTCTACACCTTTCTCTGTGTACCACTAATTATCACTTCGCGCTTTTCTGATCCGTCTTTTCTCAGCTCATTTAATCCCAGAGAAAACGTGATGAATGGTTATCCAGCAATTACCGGAGTACTCATTCATCGCCCCATTCTCTTCATCTCATCATCATGGAACCGATTGCTTGTTCATTTCTTCTCAACAAACATTTGACTTGGTCCACAGAGCTTAATAACACCGCTTGGCTGGCGAAGACTTCTTCCCGGGTCTATAAAACCGTACAACTACTTGTACTCAATGATAGGATCCTGAGGTGAAAGGATATGTCTCTCCTTTTTTTATATCAACACTGTTGCTTTTTCGAAAATTGTGTCTCGTTCCTTTTTTCTTTCTATTTTATTTTGTTGGCGTTAAAAATAGAATTCCGGGAAAGATTACATGTTTACACTGGATTCAACAGCTATTTCGATGGATTACGGTTCTGGATTACGGAAAAAGAGGAAAAGTTTACTTTGTCATTTTTCTGGGGTGATAAAAGTACCGTTTTAGTGGAGATGTTTTCTCTAATGCTTAATTGAACTAATATTGTTTGCTTTTTACTCTTCACATCTAGTATATATACAGCGTACACAACTAAAATTCAGACATTTTCAACAAAAAAAAGGAAAAAAGAAAAGAAAATGAAAATAAAAAAGCTTAATCTTTTACTATGCAATTTATGATATTATAGTGGTTACAGTTATGTAGCATATTTTGTTTTGTTGTGATATTTTTCACGGAAAAATTATTTTTATATATTTTTATAAAGGTATAACTGAGATATTTAAATTATGTCATTTAAGGACACGGTACACAATATACAAATGTTTAATTTATATATTTGTACTAACTGAACGCACGGTGAATTGACGGGTCGTCGCACGGGTGAATTGAATAACTGAACAGTATAGATTGAAGGATAAAGAAGTTTTTAATGAGATTTGCAAATTAAACCAAAAAAAAGCTTTTTGTATATCTCAGCTGAACAAAAATCCCATATTAGGTCAATTTAATGTCTGATGGCCTAAGAGCTGATACATTTTTTATTTTTTATTTTAATGTTCCGTAACTCTTTTGTAGGTCAATTTTTGAAAACACTTTCCTGAGATAATCTCTGCTCAGTAAAAGTAACACATTGTTACAATTTTTGTGTGATGAACGCTTAAAATCGTATAAATAATTTATATTTGGATGTGTAGTAGGTTAATATTACTTTGTTATATTTGTTTATGTTTTAATATTCGCAAGTAACGCCGTTCCTACATTATAATGGCGGTTCAATGGACACATAGCGAATTCTTGGTGATAGAGCCAAGTTGAATCATTTTTTGCGAACACATTGGCAACTTGGCGATTGATTGGATGGAGCAGAAGTTGCTTTGCTGTAGCACCACCCAGTGAGGAGATGCAACAAAGAGGACAGCAGAAAATATTTCTTCACTATATATACTATAATATATATATATATACTATAATATATATATATATATATATATATATATATATATATATATGTCAATTTTCATAGTGATCGGTTGAACGATATTGGAGTGAAGCGATTTCATAAAAAACAACATCCATTTTTATATATATAGATGAAAACGTCCTGAACATGTTCTCTGTTGAAACACATGTTAAATACATATTCCAGGTGAAAAACACAATTACTAAACAATTTTTTTTATTTTAATTTTTTTTAATATTTTAAATATTTTAAATTTCTTGTAAACAATTTCGTTTTTTTTTTTCTAATATTTTTAGAAGTGTGTTCCTCTCAATTCTACGCAAGGGAATTACGAGTGGTACTTCTAATTTTGCAATTTTTTTTCGCTACGAACTCTATAAAAATAGTAAAGAAAAAACTATAAATAAATCTGATGATTTTATAAAAAAAAAATAATAACTGTTCGCATAAATCCTTATTCGATACACAAAGTCATCAAAAACATTCTGCATAACAATTAGAAAACTGTTCAAAACTTTATACTGAAAACAAAAATAAGCCTTTACATTTTAAACACACGATTATCGTGATAAATAAAAATCTGAGAAAAGCTATTCAAAGTTTTAAAGGTCAATAAAGTAAAATAAAGAGCTAAATACAGACATCACGTATTCTAGTTACGGCTTTCCCTTCGGCATACTGTTGAAAAAGTTACAGAACTCGCTAAATAATATAGTTAGAAATACAAAAGCTTGTACATATATTTAAAAAAGCTTCATGAGGTTTCAAAAATTTTGATATTTTATTAATTTTACGATAACGGGATCCTTAAGGTTGATAAAGAAACAAATTCATTGAATTGTTTTTCCTTTAGTCCTTTAATATTATAAATACACAAATCCAATGTTCAATTCCTATATGTCTTATAAATTTCTTCTAAGAAATTAAAACGTGTAATTTTGAATAACATTCATATTTATCATTGATATTGAGTGTATGTTTTTTAACAAATTGAACCTATCATAGTATGTGTAATGTGTACCATTTACACATTTTTAAATGTTTCATGTAATGTACAGTGAAAATTTCACAAATATTATTCTAAATTTTGTTTTAGTGTTAATAGTTTACAATGATTATAATTAAAACGAAGAACAGGAGTCTGAGTCCAATTAAAATTAACGAACTTAAAATAATGTATTCCTCTAAATAAAGAAAATAACAAAGTAAAACATTAACTGTTACAAGGTATGGAAACAACAAAAGTTTCTTTCTAAAATATTATATTAATTTTAAGTTGATTTTTATTTAATTTCCATAATCGTGTAACTTTTTATACGAGAATACATTCAAAAATTTTGCGTAAATTTCTGTATTTGTTTATTTCGTTTTGGATATCCTTCCATTTTAGAAAGTACGACAGGTTCGGATATACCTTAACGAAAAATAAAATCCTTTCAAGAATTTTAATTTACCTATTAAATATTAAAAAGTTATTTATTTTTTCAAAAATATTCACACAATTAACATAATTTGTATACTTAAATTAAGAGATTGCAATATCGGACCAAAAGTTCAATCCCGGGGTTTGGTATTTTTTAGATCGTAATACCGTGATACTGGTTATAATACCGGTAGTAGAAATCTTAGAAAAAAAAAAGGAAAGCACAAGTGTTCCTTGTTTTATTTGCCAGTTTTATTTGAGAGCGTAAATATCACAAAATAAAATAATTTGTAACTTATTACAGTATATACAGTACTTATACAGTATTTGTAACTAACTGTTTGAAATTTTACAGTATTTGTGAATTATTAAAGTACATAAATGAAAAGTAAAGAAACATATTATTTTTTTAATCACAAAAAAGTATAAATATCACATTTTAGTCTGTGGTACTGTTACAATTTTTTGAAATGTGATCTTAAGAAACATAATGGATCAATTGTACTGCCATTGAGCCTGGAACGTAATTTTGTGCAAAAATTACCAGCTGTCAAAAACGCCCTTTCATCATCTATGCTAGTTGGTGGTATTGTTAAAAATGTGCGATAGATTTTTTCCAAGCATTTACCTCTAAATTTCTCAGCTTTTCAAATATATCGATTTCTCGTCAGATGGTTTTGGATATACCTGATTTATTTATTGTAATTTGGATTGTTGATTTTTTTAGCTGTCGCTAATTCTAATTTTTGCCACAGAGGCAATTCCTTTTTTGTTGTGTGTGTGTTTTTTTTTTTTTTTTTTTTTTTTTTTTTTTTTGTTTTTTTGTGTGTTTTTTGTGTGTGTGTGTGTGTGTGTGTGTGTGTGTGTGTCATCATCATCGATAACTATACCAAATTCTTCTGAATGCGGATAGGCATTTGGGAAAAATTTTTAAGAAGATTTACTCTAAACGACCAAACTTGAATTGGTTAGTTTCTTTTCTTCTTTTTCATTTTCATTTTTCGAAATCATCAAGGATGATAGGCAAATACATTATGAATACACAACTCCCCAATTTAAAATAAATATATAAAATACTACACACTTTCTTCACAACTACAACCTTGTTTTTACAGATACGAGTATCAGACTACGAATCCTTCGCATGTGCAGAGCATCACTCTGAGCTGTAATAGAATAGATTACTTCCATGGATGATTCACATATTTTATCATTTATCTTGACTGAACGATGTAACTTTATATTCACAGTCTAATTATAATTTCGCCCGTTAGGGAAACATAAAAACAAAAAAGTATAGCATTTTGCTGTGTTGGTGATCTATGAGCATATAGTAGAGACAATATACAAAATTTCTAGTAAATACCGAAAAACCGGTATTTAAACTTGTGAATACCAGTATTACAAAACTGTACAAATGGCTCAAAACAACGGTATTCTTTATACTGGTATTTCAATCTCTACTTAAGTTATTAAAGAAAATTTCAAGTATGTACCTAGAAGTACAGCGAAACATAATCAATACTTTTAGTAATTTATTATTTATTAATTACTTAATGTAATTTTATTTCAGTGTTATTTATTTACTGGAGATATAAAGCATAAATGATTAAAGGAGTAACTAAAACATAAATTTTTTTCTCATTTTGCTGTTTTAAGGGTCTTTAAATAAAAAAAATTATGGGAATCGGATACAGCTTTTGAAATTATTTTCTTCAAACATTTTTAATATTTATGTACTTGTACATGAATTAATTGTTTGAAATTTATGTACATATAATTATTAGAATTTTAAAGTTAAGCCTTTTAGTAGTATTTTTATATACTACAAAAAATAGAACTTTTCTTTCCAAAAAATATATTTATCCAAAACTAATATTGTGAATATTACTTTATATGAAACTCGGTTACACTGTGTTGCCAACCGTAAATGCAAAACCAAGAAAGACAAGAGATAGCACAACAATTTATTTTTTAGATAACATGTTGACCAAGTATCAAATGATTAAATTTGTAGACTTCTGTGAAGAGTAGTTCCTGCCAGAATCAGTGGCCAGAGTAGACGCCATTGTTGGAGATCACCGCTGCCACATGCCTCGGCATTGTTTCAAAGAGACTTTGGTTGTATTCTTGGAGTACAGCAGACCAAGCAGCTTCTACTCGTTGCCAAAGTTGATCTGGTGTGGCAGCTGGGGGTGTAATCTGGGTCAATCGTTGAGCAGCCATAGATCACATGTTTTCTATCGGCGAAAGATCCGGAGAGCGAGCCGGCCAGGCAAGTAATTCAATCTGCTGATTGACGAAGAACATTTGGAGAATGCGTGCCACGTGTGGTCGCGCATTATTCTACTGAAATATGGCTGTGCCCAAGCCCTGAAGGTAAGGAAGGACAACAGGCTCCAACAACTGGGAGATGTAGCGCTCGCTGTTTAAAGTACCAGCAATGAGTACTAGAAGTGTGCGAGAGTGATATCCAATACCGCCCTATACCATAATACCCGTTGCAGGACCAGTGTGGCGGTGCATAGGGCAGCTGTTCAATATCCTCTCTCCACGGTGTCTCCAGACTCGAATCCGACCATCGTGGTGTTGCAGACAGATGCGTGACTCGTCAGTAAAGACAACTTCATTCCATTCTGCCGCCCACATCCTTCTTTCATCGCACCATTGGCGGCGGAGACGTCCGTGGTTCTGCGTCAAGGGTAGATCAAGCAATGGACGTCTTGCGGACAGACCACTCTGCTGTAAACGGCGTTGAATGGTACGCGCAGACACTGAATGATGCGTTACAGACTCAATGTGCTGTGCTATGGTTCGTGATGTGACTGAGCGATCCGTCACTGGCATGCGCACAATTTACCTGTCCTCACGTGAAGTGGTGCTCTGAGGTGGATGCGATCGACTTCGGTGTTTCGTCGTACCCTTCTGCATCCAACGGTCACATATCCGCATTACAGTTGTTTGGTTTCGTTCAACACGACTACCGATTTCCCTGAAAGATAATCCACAATCTCGGTAGGCCACAATCCTTCCTCTGTCGAACTCGGATACTTGATCAAAAGCTGGTCGCTGTTTTCTACCAGACATAGTTGATTGTTTTCTGAAAAACCCACAAGAAAAACACAATCGCCGGACTTGAAATCGTTGGAATCTCCCAGCCTTAAACAGCGCTTTGATTTGGTGCCACAGGCATGCGTGATGTGTGTCTGCGCTGAAATTCTAATCATTTGCATATCTCACCTCCACTAATGCATGTTGTAAATTTCATGTTATTTGTGTGCTTCCTTCAGGGTGTTGCATTTACGTCGGCCAGTAGTGTACTTTACTTTCATGTTACATATATCTTAACATTATATTTTTCACTGAATGAAACATTAACTAAACTTATACAATATTAGCTCGGATATGAAAATAAAATTTCTTTATATCAATAAGTATCATCTGAAATTATTTATTATTCAGGAGAAAACAGAGAACTGCAATATAAAATTTAAATAAAATTTTATGAAATGTTCAATACTTTAATTTTTAAATTATTTTTTTTTAAATTCATTGTTGTACTGTTGCAAAGTATTTAAAAGCTTCTCATATAAATAATTCAAAGCTGTTTTTCCTCAAGAAGTTCAAAAAGTCTAATTTCTTTTTTCCTTTGAATACATTAAAAATAAAAGTTGAAAAAAATATCTATGAAAATGTCCAGATCTTAATTAAGTCTCCAATTTTTAAGAAACTTCCCAAAGATATGACGTGTATTATAGGAAAATAAATTTTAGCATTTTAAAAAGTTTTTTTATAAATTTAATGTATGAAACCAACACCACAAAATCAGTGCTTATGATATCACGATACAAATATTGTAACACGCATAGCATTTTATTTGTGTAGACATGATAAAATTGAATGTATTACATTTTAAAAAGTCAAAATAATACTTATGCTTAGTGTTTATGTTTGTATTTCGATTACCCTGAATATGGTAACTTAACTGAAAGCTTATTATATTGTTAAGTATGCCTCTAAAGCTACATGTGTAAATTATTTATGATGTTAAAATTATTTATGTGTAAAATATGTGTAAGTTATGCATGAATGTTTTACACAAAGACAAGGAACAATGATAAGAAACAACTATTTTGGTGATCACGCATTTAATAATATAGATAAAAGTGTTTATCCGTCTTTCTAACAAAATTTTTCAATGAGCCCATTTTCTCATTTAACGCTTGAATTCAAACGAAACTTCATCGTTTTAAATTTCATCATAATCATATTATTCTCTACTTCAAAATTGATACTAAAATCAACTTACCTATTATACATGGAAATAAACAAAGAGATTACTAATAAACACTGCCATTCACGTTAAAAATGCCTAAAACAATGCTAATTTATTCTTGAAAATTTCCCCTTACTTTTGATTTCTATTTTAAGGAGATCGCCTATTGTAACACATCCGGTGCCACAGAACAACGCAAATCGGAATAGAAAATGCGCCTTTAGAATTCACATAAAATTTAATTCAATTTCGCATCCAACAAAAGCGACTTCCGGGGAAACAGGAGATATATCTGTTAACAAGAACCCTCTAACAAAAGGAACAAAGAAGCTTAACTTGATCATAAATCGCGTTCATAAAGGCAGCGGGGAAAGTTGTCAGTTTGTAAGAGGTGGGGATAAACAGTTGTTAGAAAGATATGCGTCGTATTTTCTCCCTAAAGTTGGCTTCGTAAATGTCCTCGGGGTAGATAATTAGTGCTTATAAAAGCACACAGGCCAAGGCGAGGTGCTGTGATGAATTTATGCCATTAACGTAATTTTCTCTCAAGCAAGGTCTACAAACAGCGTGTTGCAAACTTGATATTCAAATGAGCAGTCGGTGAATTAGAGATGAATATAACATGCAAAAGTAATATCATTATAGAGAAGATTTGAATCCGAAAGTACAGCATTAATAAATTGGATAACTATCGTAAAACTAAATATTTGTTTACGTTATGTAACGTGTTAAATCGAATTTGTTATGTATGCAGAAAAAATTATATTGCCAGCGGGCTTTGCATAATAGTACTTTTAAAATAACATTTTATCATGGTTGATATTATGTTTGAACCTTAAAGGCAATGCGAAATAAAATAACCAGTTTGTTGTTTAATTTATTAGCACGGAAAATGAAATGTAAGAGAAATTCTCTTAAAATGAATCATTCAAAGGAATTCATTGATTATAATACAATTTTCATCTTATTATATTATATTAATTTGATGTTCAACATAAATTAAGCCTTTTGTAGAATTTTCATACAATTTGAATTCTACATTTTCCTCAAGATTTCATAAATTCTCGGGTGAAAATTAAATTACACTTTCAATATTTTATCAAAACTAACGTATAATTGGAAAGCAGTTGGACGGATTTAGAAGTATATGTAAGCATAATGGGAAAGGGAAACAGTGCATTAATTATCATAAATTTAACTTTTAAAGTAACTGAAGTGGGGCCTATTCAGACATTGGAATTAACAAATTTTATGACGCACAATATATAATTGGTGCCTTTAAACTCTATTTACTGGTTTATGTTCTTAAAGAGAATTGTACCCATTGTAAATCCGGTGCGTACGTATTATAGTGACCACCAATTTCATTAAATCAAAATACGTCACTAAATAGCTGGATATACAGCCAATAATGGAATGCATCCTGCCCACTTTCGATTACAGTAATAATAACTATGACAGTACAGGTGACATTTTTTGAGTTGGCGTTGTATTTTCGCTTAACAAAATTGGTTGATGGTATAATACGTAAGTAACAAAAGAACCTTATATAATTAGTGCATTCTTAGGTTTAGGTAATATTGAATTAAAATTTTAAGGTTAATAAAAACAATACAATTATTTGGCATGATTTTAAAAATATTCGAAAAGCCTTCAGGATATACTGAATGCTCCAATACCTCCATGAGCACTTCGAGTATTGAATACAATCTTTCCGCTTCTTACATGCACTGCCATAGACTCAATGTTGAGTCATTTAAATGGTGGTAGATTAAAGACACTTAGACAAATTAGTAACATAATATTATGCACAGGAACTGTTTTTACTTCTGTATAAGTGTGACAGTCGCTGAATACGATAGTAGAAAAAACACACATAGAGATAATTCCAAACTACATTACGCACTACTGCTTGAAAACTGGGCATCGTGGTTTAGTTTATCGCTCCGTTTGAGTCCTTGGTTTCTATATAGAGTACCTAGCCCTTTCAGGCTATAAAATCCAATCTGTTTTTTTAGTATGATTGAGATACTATTGGCACTTACCGATTGAAAAAAAGAAATTACTGAAAAATAAACAAGAATATCAAAAATTTAAAATACTTCAAGTTGAAAAGGTGAATTAAATATAATTAAATTACGTTAATAATTTCACTATACTTATAGTTCAGCTTTTCGTAATAAAATTATGTTCATAATTAAGTTAAGAAACAGTGAAAAACTCTGAAAATACTACAAGCAACTGTTCAAGAGGGTAAGCAGGGCTTAGACTAGCCATTTCGAATGCAGCTGAGAAGTCCATAACAAAAATATGGTGAAGTTTTCTTGGTGTGGGAGTTTCTGATTCGAAGGGACGAAACCATCACGAGAAAGAAATAACAACGACCATTGATAATTGTCTAAGAAAGCCCTGTATCAAAATTCCTTAGAGATTCTTTTTGACGTCCCCTTGACACTTTTCTATTTTTTGCATACGCATGTTGGAGCTCCTGTAGCGTGGGAACCCCATATCATTGATACGGTTGATACGGCGATAGCTACAGCCCTGCCACTCAATTTATCATTAAAGATACAATGATGGCAGAAGGAAACGTAGTTGCAACAAATAGTTGTATTTCTCTATCCTCATTGGTATGCAAATATCTTTTTTTTTTCAATAAAGGAACGATCATACACGACAATAATTTGTAGACAGCTGCTGCAATGTACCTATAAGCTCCATATTATTTTATCTTAAATCTAAAAATGTATTAAATATTATATATATATATATATGCATACTTTCTTCGCAATCATAAGACAAACCAAAAATTTTATTAAATTCCGTAAGTATAATTGTAAATATTAAACTTTTTAAAATAAGTGCTCATGATTCAAAACTCTAAGAGATTGAAATATTTCACTACAAATTGATTGAAAGAATTAATTTTATAGTTTCATTTGACTAAAATGGAAAAATATTGTTTAAAAATAATTCAAAGAATTTTGTTGGTAATGAAATGAAAAATTTACTGTAAAGTTTTAATATTTTTACAAAGCATTGGTATATCTCAAAAATATAAGGATTTTGCACTCATAGAAATTCAATATATCTTATGTTATTCCTGTATTACTTTTATTTATTTATATAATCAACAATATTATATTAAATTGTCATAAATGTGAAGTAACAAATTAAAAGTCTAAGTGTAACAAGACAGTATAGGTCAAAAATAAAATAGTTTCAAATATATATATGTACTTAAAATTTACATAATTTTTAAATTACTTAGATAACAGTTAATATATATAAGTAACATATATCATCTAAAATTAAAATGTTTAAGAATGCACCGAAAATATTATTTTTTTAATAAGAATTTAATCCATGAGGAAAATAATTTCTTTCGATAAAATATTCCATGCTTAACTTTGCATTTTTATGATTGTTATTTTCCTTTATATTTTGTGAAATACTTTAAAATTATACAGCAAAAATTAAAGAAATAAAAAAAAGAAAATGAAAGGAAACAAAATGAGCAATTTATAAAAGCAACTGCATGTATCAAAAAACTTTTTTTTTTGGTTGAAGCAGAACCTATAACCAGATAAATCATTCAAGCGCATCTATTTTGAAATCTAAAACAAAAAATAAAAAAAAAGAGTAAAAAAAAAACTTTAAAAAAACGGAAAAAGAAAAGCACAACATAGACGCATCTGCTGCTTTGGTGTCATTAGAACTAAATGCTTTTTCTTGTCCCGTTAAGAGTTTTAAAGGAGCCATTGAATTTGCGGTCAAAATAACTTCTTTTCAAACGAGAGATGGTCTTTTTCACTCTTTTGGGATGGGTCAGAAAGAATGGTAGCATTCCGTAATGTATATGCTTCTTTTCTCCTTTAATAGCATCTTCTCATGATGGTGGGTCGCGTTGAAAATATCTCATTGAACACAACTCGATAAAGGCGATAAAGAAATGTTTTACCCGCATTTTTTTTTCCTTCTCCTCTTCCTCTTTTTCATTTTTTGCCTTTTCATCTCTACAAGTGGAAATGTAGCGGAAATGTTTTCCTATCAGGTTCTGAATAGGTATCTGATTTCTTTTGAAAAGAGTAATTTCTCACAAAATTGTACAGATCAAAAAGTTTAAAGTGTTTGGCTTCATATCAAATGGTTTAATGGGAATAAAATACCCTGAAAAAATTGTAATTTGTAAAAATTAATTTGGATAACATTTGCAGGAAAAAAAACCGCTAAGATTTTCAATTGCTTTAACCCAGATTTTTTTTTAAAATATGTGAAATATTGTGAAGTTATCATTATAAAGTTTAAATGGTAAGTTTAAATCTTAATTTAGAATGAAATATTTAATAAACAGAGAAGAAATTAAATTATACAATTCAAATTTTTTTTGCTGAGTTATAGGGCCTAGGTACAAATTCCGGAGAAGGCATGGGTATTTGTAGATGTATAGTACCTGTACGGTAAACCTAAAATTATTTTATAAATAATATTTGTTTATTATTGGTGTAATAGCAAACGATTAATTTTGTACCGTTTGTAATCCGGCAATATGCAATATTATCTTTGGTAATCTGGCAATGTGTAATATTACTTTTGATAATCTGGCAATGTGTAATATTATCTTTGGTAATGTGGCAATCTTTGTAATATATTTAGTTTAGAAAGAATAAAGATGCCGATTGACTATGAAAACGCTTGGAGTATTAATTTTATGTAAAATGCGTTAGATACTTTGCAAGCTGAATTTTGAAGCTTAAGAAATCGGAGAAAAGCATAGAACAAAAGCATACAACAGTACCTGAAAGGCATCAGGGTACTCTAACTGTTCGTTGAGCTGCAAGTCTTCTCTTGAGGTTGATGAAAGAGGATAAGGGTGCGATACTCCTAGACATCCCCAAGGGTTTTCTCTCTCAAAATTGAGGTAGAATTGAGCCAAAATGTAGCTTCCCTGTTTGGGGCTCAAAGCTCTAACTAACAACTGACGTAAACCTAGCTCCTTGCCAGTGGCGCACAAAAGGGGGGTATCCCCGTGGGTCCGGACCTCCCCATATCCCTTCATTTTTTCAATTAATTGTAATCTTATGTATAGCGTACGCAAAATTTAATTAATTATTTTATTAATTATTTTTAATTAAACTAATTATATTTTTAATAGACAATTTTGTTTTCTCCAAAATCAGCAAATAAGAACTAGATTATCATTGGGCATGATTCGATAATAGACTTTAGACCTCCCCCATGAAAAATTCCTTTGTGCTTCTCCAACTCATGGTGGATTTATAAGACCTCAATGCGACATTACAGATTAATCAAGAGGGCATAGTAACAGCTGTAGCATTGCTGCAATTTCAGTTCCCAATTTAATATTTTTACCTTCACTGTTTATTTTTACTTTGAAAGCTTAATTTATTTTAATTAAAGATATACTACCAGTTATCATATATTACAAAAGAATATTTTATTGAATTTTGATTTTTAAATCCTTGTATTTCTATGATTCAGGATCTTTACGATTATTAATGAGAAAATTTCAGAGTACGCCTATGCATTTTCTATTTCATAATTTATTTTTATTTGAAGCTGTCAATGTTATTAGAAAAGCCTAAATACGCGTAACAGTCGTCAAAAAGATTTCTAGAAAGAATAAAAAGCAACTCTGTTAGCCAAAGAGAAAACACATTAACATTAAATGACTTAACTAGTTATTATAATATTTCTCAGTGGTTTAAAGATGTAAGTTAGTAAATAGCATTATATGATGGTGATGGTTGATCAATAGATAGTGTACTCAGTTATTGCAGTCTTATTAAATAAAATATAGGAATTAATATTTAAATAAAACTTTTAGTTTAATGGCTGGATTATCTTTTAATTCAGACAATTTTGATATAATTTAAAGCTAGTATTAGATATCACAGTGATATTTTTATCCAAATTCTCATCAATACAATTTATATGGATACTTATTCTGTTTCTTGCTTAGTCATAAATTCATACTACTATTTTAAGCATTATATTAATTTGGCTATTATGTAAATATGAGTGATAAATTATTTGAATGTTCAAAAATGTTTTATTTATAAAGTTATCTTAAAAATATCCATTGATGATTTTGGAAAAATTATAATTTTCAGCTGTGTCTCTAGTATAAATGCAATATATGCCACATATATACATATGTATACATACATATGTACACTTGTTCTTCTCCCATACATATGTACATACATATACATACACATATACATATATACCATACACATATATATAAAATACACATAGTAACAAATATAAAACATCACTATTATCCTAACTACTGTTAAATTTAAATCTATCCTTGGCATGATATTTTTCTTCCTCAAAGTGCCTGAATATGACCGGGATCATGGATTTTGAAAGTGTTTAATTGAGCCTTGTTTCGGATATTTTGGTCTGTATAATAATGTTATCAAACCACATATTTAAAGATGAACCTAAAGAAAATATTTAAATGTTTTTTTGGCGAAAAAAACGACACGTTTCAAAACATTATCCTTTTATCCTAGCATATGTCGAACAAATATGTATAATAATGTTTGCCTATACAGCTAGGACTTCTGTATATAAAGCATGAAATAATTTTTCAAAATGTATTATTTAGAAGTGGATTTTGGCAGAACATTTTAACAAAGAACCAATAGTTAGCAAAATATTATTATTATAGAGCAGCTTTAATTAAAGAAGAATGTATTGAAAATAGTTCACATTTTTTCTCCATTTTTGTCAAACAATTGTATTTAAATAATTTTTATTTAATCATATCTTTAAAAGAATTTTATATGCATGATTCGTGACAATAAAATGTCAAAAGTATTCATGTATGCGCTTTTGCAAAATGGCGGTTCCATTCATTAGCAACCTTAAATTCATTATTAAATTGAAAATACAGGCTTTAAAGAAGTACCTAAGAGAAATTGTTTAAAGCGTAAATTTGTTCAAGATAAATTTTAATAAGACAAAATGCCGAAAGTACTTACATTATTTTAATCATTGCTTAGATATCATTACTCAAAATTACAAACTTTTGCAAAAATTGACAATTTTCTTGTGATTTTTAACAAGGCCATCTTATTAGCTGTTATGAAATACAAAGTTTATTTTCCATTCACTGAAAAACTACATTTAGAAAAAGATGCCTTTAAGCAGATGTTCAGAAACGTTTTACTCGAAATACTCCTGCTGTATAAATGCAACACCAGAAAGTAAGAGATAGCACAATAAAATTTATTTGTAGATAACATCTTAAACCAAGTATCAAATGAATTCAAGTTGACTTCTGTGAAGCGTGGTTCCACTGCCAGGAAACGATAGCAGAGTAGCCATATTTGGAGATCACTGCTGCCCAGTGGCGGCGCTAGACTACCGTAGACGTCGGCGAAGTGCAAAGGTTCGCAGGAAATATCACTTATCGAAAACGTTAAATTACATAAAGCCGAATTATAGGCCGTGTAAGAAGTTTATTGCTAATCATGCAATTGTAAAGTGCATAAGTTTTATATTAAAGTGCAATTTAATTTAAAGAATTATAAATAATTAAAAACTTTGCGAAGCCCCTCGGCAAGAGGCCGTCGTGTGTTTATATCGCCTAACGCCGCCACCTGCCGCTTTACCCATTCTTTCAAAGGGACTTTGGTTGTTAGCGAGATGCAACAGACCAAGCAGCTACTACACGTTGCAAAGTTGATCTGGTGGCAGCTGGGGTTCTGGTCAATCGTTGAACATATGGACCACAGGTTTTCTATCGGCGAAAGATCTGCCCCAGAGTGGGCAAGCCAGTGCTTTAATTGAATCTGCTGATTACGGCAGAAGAACCTTTGGACAATTGTGCCGCGTGGTCAGCATTCCTGAAATATGGCTGTGACCCTGGTGAGGAAGGTAACTGGCTACAACACCTGGAGATGTAGCGCTCGCTGTTTAAGTTACGTCAATGAATTATAAAAGTATGCAGGTGATATCCAATACCGCCCATACCGCAATATCAGTACGGTCCAGTGTGGCGGTGCATAGGGCAACTATTCAATATCTCTCTCGCGGTGTCCAGGCGTCGAATCGACTTCATCGTGGTGCAGACAAGACTCAATCAGTAGACAACTTCATTGCTACACACATTCTTTCATCGCACCATTGGCGGCAGGACGTCCGTGGTTTTCTGCGTCAAAAATTAAATCAAGCAATGGACGCAGGGCAGACCACTCTGCTGGCGGCGTTGGTTTTGCGCAGACATGAATGATGCGTCTGAACTCAGTATGCGTTTACTATGGGCCGTGATGTGACTGACGATTCGTGCTGCCATTTTGTTGCCTTTCCTCTACGTGAAGTGTTGCACTGGTGAATCGCGAAGATCAACCACGTCGGTCATCGATGTTACCTCTGCATCCAACGTTATATCCCGTATTGCAGTTGTTTGGTTTCGTCCAACGACCTGCAATTTCCTGAAAGTTAATCCACAATCGGTAGTACTTTCTTCCTTTATGAACTCGGATAGCAGTCAAAGCTGATCATTTTTCACCACAGAGATAACTCATCTTCTTTTGAAAAACACGCTGAAACACCGAACCCAGATTCGTGAAATCTCAAGCCATGGCGCTTTGAGGTGGGTCCACAGGCGCGCACGTGATGTGTGCTGTTCTAATCATTTGCATATCTTCCTCCTTCATGTATGTTGTAATTTCGTGTTGCGTCTTCGCTAATTGTGTTGCATTTATGGTGGCCAACCAGTGTACATTTATTTTAAATGTGCTTGATCGGAAAGCGATTGCTCAAAAGTTTTGAAAATAATTAACTGAAATCTTTGTGTATGAACTATGTATGATGAAAGTAAAAGTGTTTTGTTCAGACATTTTAATTACTATTTTATATAAACTCACAGTCCTTAACTGTGGATAATCCTTTCTTCTATTTTCTTCTTATAATAACTAAGATAGTGCTCTAGTTTTGTAAGGTGTGAATATCTCTTATCTTGAGGAAGTCAATAAAATGAATATACCAAAATAAATTTAAAATTGAAAATTTGTTTATAAACTTTAATTATAGTTGTTATCTAATTTTTGGAAATTTTATCAATTTTTCCCATTTTCGTAATAATATTTTTATCTTCTTAATTTTATATTTTTCTTAGATATCTAAATAATCAAAACAACAAAATCCCATATCTCCACTGTAAATATTACAAGAAATAACTACCTTAAAATTACTTATTTTGCTTCTAATTTTAAGTGGCTGGTGTTTCAATTTTGCTCATTTCGATTAGTTTATGACCTATCGAAATAAGATATAATATATATCTATATTTCAAAATAGAAAGAACTGTCATACTGGAATAATGATTTTATAAAAGCGATTAATGCTCACCATCAAAAGGTAACTGCCTTCTTTCCTAATTTTGCCTTACTCTTTCATAGGTCCATCAAACTTTTCCCAGACGATTCAATCTTATGTTTACATGAAACCTTCTACGAAATAAGGCTGCTGTCCCTGGAACATTCTGGCAGTGTCAGGAGGAAAAACTGGAAAGAGGTCTGAAACAGTTTCTGATGGCTGTGTTTAACGTAGAAGACAGAGCATCTGATACTTGAGACCGGTTAGAACTTCACCAATCTCCTTTATGGCTTGCTTAACAAAGTTTGGTAACTATTTTCATAGCAGTTGTTACAGGAATAATTTTAAAGACGCTGTCTTTTAGAGCAAAGTATATGTTTGAACACATCAGAAGTCAAGAATGAACTAATCAAACTGCTAAATCCCATTATATTTTCTCATTTAATAAAAATATTTAAAAATGAAAGAAATCATAAAATAATTAAGTAAAACTATAATGAATAAAACACATATAATATAACGTAAACAGAGGTTCCCGGAACCAGAATTGAGTTAAAAGTAAGGATCTACCTCTCAGTAATGCTAAAATAAGTATTTTAAAGACATTTAAACATTCGTGAATAAAATCTCCAATTTTACTGAATATTCTTTGATATAATACATGCTTTAATCAGATTTTATGGATAGGATGCAAGATTATTTTTAAAAATATTTTGCACAAATCTTTATTTTTAAAAAGGTGAAATTTATGATGTTTAATACTATAGAGATGAAGTCAGAATATTATTTTTGAAAACATCCTAGATGGTATGTATTAGAGTGTAATTATTAATTATGCAAGGTGCTTCAAATGCAGTAGTTTGGAACAAATGTTCTATATGGTAAAATATTTTGAAAATGAAGGTGAGTAATGGATTTAGTAGACTTTGGTGGTAAAACATTTTAAAATTATTAAAAATACTTCACGTAGAATGTTGGCTTTGCACCATCAGAAGTGAAATTCATATTTTATTAAATAGAATGGGAAGGAGATAATGTGAACTGGGGCCGAAAATTCATGAACTTAGATTAATATTTCATACAGAATCTTTTTATCGCCTGCAAAATATTTGGCCATGAAACTACAGATGAAATAACTCTATATCAATCCTTGTTTTAATATTACAAATTTAAACTTTAATGCTCTGAAAATGGTAAATAAAAATGATATTGATAAGCATTATATAAAGTGTGACATTAAATTCCCGTACTTCGCGCATGCTCTGTATTAGTAGTGTGAAGGTGGGATTGAATAGTTAACCTTGTTCTTTCATAAGATTGCGTTATTCATTTCCTCTATCTAGCTCAGTTTGTTTTATCCTTGTGTTTAGAACTTGTTGTTCTATGATGCCTCGACCATGAAAACTGTAAAACCACATGGCATAAATTTGAGAATATCAGAGTTAAATCCTTGAATCTTAAAATCGTTAAAATTATTTGGAGATAATGTGCACTTAGCACAGTCAGATTTGAATGGGTAAAATGATTTTGGAAGGTGGGAGGTTGCTGATGAACTTTCTTGTGTCGTTGTGGTACATCAAGAATATGTATGTAGTGTTATCGTTTTGTTCGATATTAACATCATCATGATAGTTCAGTGGGTAATTTGGACTTAACGGAGAAACAGCAGTGTGGATCCTGAAAGTTTGGAGAAAGTAATCAAAAATGCAAGATCTGTAAACGACAACAATAGATTTTGCACAAGAACCAAACTTCGGTGCACATTATGCCCTTTGTAAAATAGTTCTTGGGGAACAAAGATATTACTGTGCTTGAGCATTCACCGTACTCACCAGGATCTCACTTCTTACAACTTCTATCTGTTATACAGTAAAATGCATGATGAACAAATTTTAAATCTGCAGGAGAGGTGAGGTTAAAACATTTTCGATAATGACACCTAATGAATACAGCACTGCTATGGATATTAGAACTCGTAGCTATACATCGATAGGGAAGGGAGTATATTTGAGTTAAAGGTATTTATTGTTTAAGGCTAAGCTAATTTGCATTGTCTAAAACTAATTTTAGACTAGTCAGGTTGTTAATTGTCATGTGTACTAATTATATAGTATGACATGTACTTTATAAATATTTTAATTAAGTATAGCACTTTGGGTAATAATTTAGATGTTAAATATCAATTTAACTTCAGAACTTACATAACGTTCTTTATCTTTATAACTATGTAATAAATACTGTTTTGGTTCAATATTCAGGATAATTCGTTTATTCTCTTTGATATTTATCTTTACCATACTCAGACGTTGTTATGTAGCGGCAGGAATCTCTCCATATTTATGCATACATAGTGGTACACTGCAATCGACCAGACTGTTAGGTGACACTTGTCGTATTTGTATTTTATGCTTTTGTTCATGAGTATTTCAAAATTTTAATTTTTACTACAAAATTAAAATTTTTAAATATTACAGACAGCAAAACCATTAATTTGCATTTTGCTTGTGTTCGCCTAATTGGCCAATGGTAGTATCACGCTGCCACGCTTACTGGTTGGTTTAGACTGGGATGGGCGAGGTCGGCCTCAAACCTTTCATCCTTCAGTGGGTCGATAAATGGTAAGCTTGCTTGAGAACACCAACATCAGGACTGACCACCTGATCGGAACTTGTTGCTTCACCCGCCGTAAGGCCCAAAATCACGTATACTGTTATGGGCACAGTAGGTTTTCCTCAGGCCACTTCTGGTCTGGATTAACCATGCAGATGTGGTAACCATATATTCTTTCCTTTAAATCAGACCTTTCAAGAAACCTAAATTTGTCTACACGCACCCTCCGGCTACACTTTAGTGTGCAAAATTAGGACGAGACAGTTTTCATAATATAACTTTGTACACAAGCATTCCAAATCAACACATTCCAATACCGTAAGATCCTAATGCAGGACATGAACAAGCAACATACTAAAAGAGAAATCAGAGAGGATAAAAAGCTTTTATTGAAAAGTAGCATGAGGCGCAAAGTAGGCTGAAGTGTTATCCCTGAATGGGTGTCCATTAAGAAATATCAGTCTTTATTAATAGGGTATGATCTATACAGCTGTGAGCAGGTTTACAGCGTCTGCCCATGCTGAGAATGGGGTATCAATGGATTCATTTACTGCCCATTCGTCTTGCCAATCGAGCTCAGATCGTTATTGGTAGTAGATGCAGGCTGCCCAAGCGTCTTACAAAAACCATACATGCTCGATGGTTGAGGATCTGGAGATCAATTGCCGGCCAATCATACGTTAATATCATAGAGCTGTTCGGCATTCTATTGCGTGAGCATGGGCATTGTCGTCCATGAAAGGATTTGGACCCATAGCGCCTCTAAAGACACATGGAAGAAGAGATCTCATTACAATAGCAGGTCTTACGTTGACTAGATACCGTCAGAATCTTGAAGGTCTGTACGACACAAGCATGATGCCTCCCCAAACGGAGAAGCACCGTCACCTCCATACCTGTCCTTTCCAACTGATGGGCTGAGGATGGTGCAGCTTCCCCACTCTCAGATGAGTAATGCAGTGAGAATCATGCCTCAGACTGAATCTGCTGATCTTAAAGTGCTCATCCCCATTCATTGTATCTCAATTCCATTATTCCCGGCTTTACAGAACAGCAACTGATGGGCAGGCGTTAAATTTACAGGGCGTCGTGCAACAGACCACCACCGTGATCTTCTGGCCACGGTAAAACGATATCAGTCGTCTTGATCACGCCTGTGCGTGTGTCTATCGATTTCTCCTTCATCTTGCCTGTTTTCTTCTGAGCAATATACCATTCATCTGCGGGTGTGGTTCCTCGTGGACGACCGCTACTGAACCCCGGATAGCTGTTTCTGCAGTTGAAATTGTCTCAAGTCGTGAAACGATGCTGTGAGCAATTCAGACTCTGCAGCCACTTGTCCTGCGACCTTCCTCCAGCTTCCCAATGGTTGAGCCTCGGGTAAAAACATCCAGATGTCGTCTATGATTGATTGTGCCATTTCTCGCTGAGAGGCCTTGCTGGTGTGTTTAACTCCTATACACGGTGTGCAATCTTTGCCAGAAATACTAATCTTACGACAACATGCTTTACCTATGTCCTCCCCATTGTAAACCTGCGCCGCGTAGCCCTCACCTCCACTTATCTCTGATTGGTCTTCTGTCCGCTCTGCCTCTTCGTTCAGCATGCCTAATTTCGACTTCGTCTTAATTTTGCACATATTACCAATTTAATTTACCTGGCCCTTCAGTCATCCAGAAGACACCAGGGCTCATGGAACAACTTTGAAGACTGAGGTAGTAGAATCATTTATCAAACAAACTAGAAGGAATAAATCTTCTTTCGTGTTATAAAAATTTTGTATTAAGGATATCGCAAAAACAACTTACCAACAAATTTGGAAACGTAGAGTACATTTATTTATAAATATGCATATATGCATGCATTTAATAAAATCAATTGAATTAAATTATTTCGAAGAATTTAGTGAAATTTAATACAGTTTTCAAGTATTTTAATAAACATTTATTATGGTGGTAAATAATCTAATATGTTTCTTTAGGTGTCTTTTTGCCATCAAATTGTTCTGCCACCCATTTAATTCCATTTGCAGCTAGAGATGCGTCAAATAAATGTGCGTAGCTCATGATGTTCCTCATTTCGGAACATAGAAACCAGAGTCGTTGTATTTCGTCTTAACGTTTTCGCGTTACGTATTATTGTATAATTTGATGTCACAGGACAAATCAGAATATAATTTATAAAAATATTTTGTACGATTATGTATATTTATGATTGGCAACATCTAAATATAATTGAAATAAATTCTTTTCCATTCGATAGAATCCCATTACATCATTAAAAGTTCCATCATTTTAATTAGTGTCAACTCTCTGATTAATTCTCTAACTAGATTAAAGATAGTATTTCTACTGTAGAGTAAAAGATGAAGGGGTATCATTGAAAGATAGTTATTGATATTTATTTTTAGTATAAGTCATTTTAATATATTTCAATTCTTTTCTAAATACTATTCAATCTTTCGCCTTCAGTTATTAGGAAGAGTATGCTAAAGCATTTTGTGGTCAATTATATATACCATTTTTAAGTGAGTGTCTTTAAGAACATCTGCTTGTAAAACAAGTTCAAAGGAAACTTAAGAGATGGTGATACCATTTTCTATTTTTCTAAAATAATAAAAATATATAAAATAAAGTGACTGTAGAAACTAGTAGATATTGAAATAAAATTCATATTTTCTATTAAAGGTTATAAAATATCGAGTGAAAAATAACATGTCATTAAAACATCCGTAACTAATTACTAAAATAGCCCATTATTGAAATTAACATAATAACAGTGCTTCTTTCAAAATTTCAATATTGGTGACCCAATTTTCAGTGGATTTTCATCGACTCTATTACAACTGACAGTAACATTGAATGCTATATCAATGCTTTCAGAATTAAAAATTACAAATGCAGTACCATTTATAAACTGTACACAGTACAAATAAAAATATTAAGTTTTGTGCATTCATTTAGCACCCAATTAATAAATATTTTATAAGTAATATATGTCTTTTTCATATGGACCCTTGGATATGGCTGCTTTAAATTAATTTTTAATTAATCATAATTTTGACTTTTCAATATACTTAGCTTGCACATGGGTTATTGCTTCCCCTCGAGGGCTCCCACAATTTTCTGACAAAATGTAATTTTGACTATATGCTATATAAAGTAAGCCTAATGTTCTGTTCCTAAATTATACAACTAAAATGTAATATTAAGTGAAAAATAAGTTTATATCATGTTTCAATTCAACATACCAACAAGGTGAGTAACGTTCAGATTCAATAGTTACTTAAAAGCTAATAAATGGATATATTCTGTTGGTGTTATTTAGTATCAGCTCAATTCTGAATACATATAAAAAGTTTTAAAAATAATAATTATACAAGAATAAAGATCTAAATGGATTCAAAATATGCACAAAATAGTTATAAACCCTGGATTAACTAATGTGATAGTATAAAGTCTTGGCCTCAGTAGTACTATAATAGCTCCTAACCTTAACGTCAGGATTACAGGTTTAAACAAAAAGTTGAGTTGCAGACCAACCTTCACCTGTTAAATACTCTGGGTCCATGGGAAACAAAAATGTCAAGAGGAGTTAGCTATTACAAATAAAGGCCATAATCTATCAATAAAATGATAATATTATGAGCATATAAATAATTACTAGAATATGTTACAATCAAAGTTAAAACAATTGCAGAGAATACTTACGTGGTGCAACAATAACCATTTTCGGGTAGAAAGGTCTCGGTAATACATAAAACTCAGTAAGTTCGGATGGTAACATTGATCCTATACCATATACATTTAAAACTCTAAATGTTGTTTTACAGAATATAAAGAACAACCTATCATATACGATTAATTTTAAATGAAATATCGATATTGATTTACTTAGCATGAGGCATAATCTTCTCTCTCTCATGTATATACAATATAGATAAATATATGGTTATATGTGCTTATGGCTAAAACTCTTCTGTAAGGCGAACTAGGATTTTGAAAGTGGATTTATTCTGTATTTTTGAAAACAAATCAGAGGTAAGAAATCTCTGTTTATAAATTTAATTGATCAGCCAACTCTGAAAATGTTGCTTTTCATAATCCTAGTTAAGTCTATGTAGAGAAGTTTAAATGTATTATAAGCCAAATACAATAAAAGAAGCATTTTATAAAGATTATTGTACTTTTCACTCATTTCTCTTAAAAATTCCATTTCAATATTTTATAATATTTTAAAACTCTTTTATGTGTATATTCTAATTGAAGTGACAATAAATATCTTATCTTGGAAATCATATTAATATCCAACCATTGCAATACGAACAGAAAGAAAAACAAACAAAAATAATATTAAAATTAGAAAGTTACAATTAAGGCTGTCAAAAGTAGCAAAACATTTTATGGCCTTAAGATAAACTGTAACGATTTTTAGCCATTTGGTATGGCAACCATACTCAAGGGTGAAATAATATTAATATTACTGATCAAAACCAATTTTGCATTCTTTTACCATATCATGTGTTCTGTAAGTGATTAACTCAGAGTCAAGTAAAGGGATTATTTTCCTCACGCAGGTACAATAGAAATGTGTTAGTGGTGAAATATTTATCATCGGTCGTATACCTACGGAGTATCTTAGCAACAACATAAAAAAAAGAAATATGAAGGCAATAATGTGATATGTTTTGCCTCTTTAGTTTTCGGTTCTAATGCTAATACACCATAACCTGTTGTTTTTTTCTGCCAGAAGCAACAGGGTGCCTTAAATATACATTTAGAAAATGCCCATTTGTTTTATGTATCACTTAGAATTAACTTTATTGCTGTCTTTACATTAATGTTGTCATCAATCAGGTACCAACACGTAGACCTGGACATCATTGATTAAATATAAATTTAAATTCATTTGAAATTGTCATATAAGTTTAATTAAATATTTGACATTTTAAGCAGAAAATGTTTTAAGTAGACAAAGGCCAAACATCAAGGATTTTGGATTAATATACATATTAACGTTACAACAAAGACGTAAATAATAAATTTATAATAAAATTATGCAATGTTTATCTTGTTTCTCATAATTCCTTATCTCCTCTTATTCTACACAAAATAGGCAGTGGTGTACACACAAAATGCAGTTTGTTCAAACTCCTGGCTCCCTCCAAAGATAAACAATTTTTGTACCATAGAGATTACCCACATGAGCATTTATGGTACTGTTTTAGATGTCATCCCTCCTCCCTCCCAAATAGTGATGTCATACTATTGGCAAATAAGTACATTTAACATAACTTCTGAATGTCAGAGTGTTCAGACAAAAATTCCAAGAATGCTTTTATTACAGACTACTCATCATAATAATAAACTGTTCCTCTATGGATTGAAAAACTCTCCGAAATTTTGGGTCTAGTCAATCGGCACACATACCGGCATTATTCAAACATCCATGAGCCACACGATAACATTTTACACTATTTTCATTGTAATGAATGTCTGTGCCACAGTAAAAGATGGTGTATTTTGATAAACAGAATTCTGAAATCTGTCTCTGAGTTTACAAGAATGGAATCTTCGTTGTGTTGTCTAATAGACTTATGACTTACAAATTAAATCACACGATCAATAGTGTTTCTATCAAAGCAAGGAACACTGGCCAGTTAAGATCCCAAAGACCCATCTCCCTTTAAGTCTGTCCCAGTGGTGGATATTTTGATGAAGGGTCGACATTTCATTCGGTTCAGTATAAGTCACTGCCATGCGTAACCGATTTAAATTCGTGACCAAAGCTCGTTCTGTACTATTTTCTGTGGCATCCTGGCTTTATTGTAAGAGTCAGTTGTAAAAGTTTATCTCGGAAATCTCCGATTATCGAACTCTTCCTGCAATATGACCGATTAGACAAATTCCTCGGATATTCTGGTGGCTGATTTTTACATTGTGATCGAGATCGATAGTTCGTGATAATGAAGGCATCACTTTGCATTACTGGCTTGCTAATAGTTTATGGTCGAAATCAAAGATGAATCCTCTCACGATCAACAGTGTCTTCTATCTTGAAGAACATCAGTTTTGAATGCCAAACTTTGCGTCTCCTTTACAGTTTTCCCCTGGTGGATATATTTTTGATGTCGGAGGTTCATGTTGTTCTCTTCAACGTTGATGTACATGCGTAGCTACAGGTTAAATTCAAATTAACTAATGCCTTTTCGCTCTTTTACTGTAGCGTCCACATCTTACTAATAGAAAATAAGTGTAAACATTTGTGTCACAGATTTACCAAATATTGCCACTTGTACATGCAGCCAATCAGACTAGAGCCAAAAATTTCAGTGATTTCAATCCACGAATGGACCATGAATTACATTATGATGATTCAGTTTTTATAGCTATTACTTTTGGATGTTATTGAAACCTGTACACTCAGTACTATGTTAAATCATGCATGTATGCCAGTAATACACAGACATCCCACTTATTGAAGGGGGATGGCATTCACAAAACATGTGGAGAAAACACCGTGAGATAATCTCATGGTAAAAAAAAAATGTTGATCTTTGAAGGGATTGGGAGAGGTGGGGGTAAGAACAAACTTGCATTTATTTTCTCATTTTGTGTAGAATAGGAGAATAAGGACGATGACAAATAGATAAAATTGCATATTTTTGACATCATCCTCTATTTATGATTTTGTTGTAGTCACATGTATTAAAATTCTTGATGTCTGGCATTTGGCAATGGTGATTATTCATCCCTTATAACATGATGTCTGTCATCAAGTAGGAATAAAATAAAAGTCACCTTTTATACAATTTTTATTGATTCAAATTCACATTAGGCTGTTTTGGAACAAAATGACACTAATTATTTCAGTTTGAGTCTATACTTGAAAGATCTTAAACGCTTCTGAGGTGAGTCTGATGAAAGGTACAGAAACAGGCTTGACAAGTTAATATTTGCATATTCCTTAGGAGAATGTGGCGAGACATCTCGAGACTGATGGAGACTCAGTAAGGATCGGATCATGCGGGTGCCCGCATGCTGCCCAGGAAAGTAAAGGCTCTTATAAAAAGCATCAAATGATGCGGCACAGAATTCACTCAAGGCACAGAAAAGCATTAACTCCAGTGTGTGCTGTAGAACACTCCGGCCTGCAGGTCCATCAAAGACAAAGACCGGGGCTGCTCAGGTGTGGTTCTGCTCTGATAACGCGTCCCGCACCCTCTCCCAGTCCACCGTGGGTGGGACAAGTTCCCTGTGGGAGACAGTGGTCTTGGCCTGTCACCCCTGCGATTTCCATGTGTTTGGTCCATAGTACCACAGAAAGGAAGCAGCTTCAACTCGGACGACATGCTCAAGGACACTGTGAAGGACTGGGTCTCGTCACAGCCCACAGGAATTCTGGGAACAAGGAACGTTCAATCAGTGGGATCGTTGCTCAGGCCTATGGTGTATATTTTGAATAAGAATCTATGTACCAAATGTCCATTCCGTACAGCATATATTTGATCCTGTCATCAATAACCTAATCTTTGAATTAAAACAGATCAGAGGAGCCTTTATAAGGGGCAGTCCCAGTCGGACCCTGGTCCTTGATTTTTAGTGAATTATAATCTATGTACATGATGCAGCAAAAATTGATAAATGATACGACAAGTAATTAATTGTGGTAATTATTGCTAATTATTGTTATTAATTATTTTTGTGTTTTTGTTCCTGACAACAGAATGTTGTGAGCAACCTCACTGGGTATGCTACACGAGAATAACGGAACTCGACCCTGCACTAGAAGAATTTCTGTGTGCAGCTTTGAGAGATTGCACTATTTTGCCACACCTGACAAAGAATGGAATGGTAACATAAATATGAGTATGAATAAACAATAATAGAGTATTCGTATTACATATGTTAAGTGCTAATACAAATTAAAGTAATGTCTCATGCAGGAAAACAATAACATGTCTGGAGACTCCTATCACTGTGTTTTCTGTGCTATTGGCAATTATCTAAACACTCTGGCCTTTGTTTGTTTGCACAGTTTAGTGTCATTAGTGATACTTCCAATAATTATTTTCAAGTTGGATGTATGGAGGTGAGAAGAATGCCCAGATGTGATATGGTATTCTTTATGAGGTAAACTGATGTAAAATGATTCTGAAATGGTTTGATGTCTTCACACTGTTTTATGGGTGATTTTAGTATCAACGATCTTTTGAAAGGACTTTCCTGTAAAAAGTTTCCATTATTTGTTATTTCCTCATGTGGTTAGACAATTGGAATAAAAAGTGTCGGCCTGTTAATAGAGTTGTAGGCCTCAGTGTCAAAGTAACAGAGTTGAATGAGATGCCCTCCTTATGGTATACAGAAGGAATTAGTAGGTTGCCTCATTGACACCTGGAATATCTCAAAGGACCAGTGGAGATATGATGAAGACGAGGAGTGCAGATTGCAAATCAGCTACGATCACCAGTCAGAGATTATTAAGATATTAGTAAGCGGCCCTCCCAGAGGGCTGAAGAACAATACATGTCA
>BMAO01029346.1:0-40421 GCA_019973975.1 Trichonephila clavata
TAAATAAATATCACATTCTTCTGTGAAATGTATTCTGGAAAGTCAATACAAACCTAACTAAATTCCCGTAATCAAAAGATGCGTAATACGATCCTTAGTAAGCGCGCCTCTCTCTCTCTCTCATCAAGAGCTTTCTTCAGTAATTGCCATTTGCAAAATTCTAAGAATCAAGGACATCGGAAAGTTTATTTTTAGTGTTTAATAGTGGAATTTAATCAATGCTTTTCGATTTCTCTTACCCATGTTTGAACGTATGATGGTTTCATCAGTTTCATTGTTTGTGATACTGATCGTTTGTAGAGTGTATGTTTTCGATATTTATAAACATCGGTCTCAGTGTTATAATTTTCTGTATATTTAGAAGTTGGAAATTTCGTTAGGGATTAGTTTAATACCATAATTTGGATGTCGGTTTACTGCTCATCGAAATGAATCAAATTTTGACTTTTTCCTATTAAACGATTATTTTATATCTGAGCAGTTTAAAGAAATAATAAATATAGTGAAAACCGTATAACACGAAACTGAGCGGACTGAAATATTTTTTCACGTTAAGAGAATTTCGTGTTAAAGGAAACAAAAACATATATTTTACAAAATTATGTTTATTAGAGTACATTTATTTACATAGATATGTATATGCATATATTTAATAAAAAAAATTATTCAAAAGTAAACGTAAGAGTTAATAAGAGATTTAATACAAAATTTTCAATTTTTTGAAAAACAAAGCATTTATTGAGTTTTTAGAAAATAATCTGATTTTTTTTTGCATTGTATTTTTCAGCATTAAGTTTTTAACAAATTGTTCGATGTCGTTCATTTTGCCATGGTAATATGCGCATAAATAACTACGCATGATTTTCCTGATGCTCCTGTTGATGTGGGAACAGGAGTTGCATCGTTCATTTCATTTTGGGGTGGAGAGTTTGTAGGGGTGGGGAAGGTGAAAGTAACTTAGATAATAAAATTGGCTCGTGTCACAGGCTATTCTGAGAGCATTTCAAAGCTAAGTTAGCCTCCTTTTTACGAAACATTTGAAAATGCTTCTCTTTTATTTCACACCCTTCTTAAATCTCGCCTACGTGGGTGGTGTTTTCCTTATTTTGCTCACTTAAAAAAAAAAAAATAAAAAAAAAATTCGTGTTAAGCGATTTTTGTTTCGGTGTTAAGAGAAAAAAACCCATGAAAATACATAGTAGTTTTTCGAGACCGTTGTATTATTTTGTGTTAACCGATAATTTGTCTCAAGCGTTTCGTGTTAAACGTATTTTACTGTACTTTATTAATAAAATTTTGGAACAGAAAGATAAAAGTGAGAAACCTTTTAATACCTTTCAGAAAGATTTCAGAAAAATTTCATTATACTCTAATCGTTTTTGCTAATTTAGTTTTGAATATTAACCCTTTTTCAAAAGAACGTGTTTTATACAGTCGACTCTCGTTAATTCTAACTTTCGATAATACGAACCTCTCACTAATTCGAAGTGTATGCTCAGTCCCTAGAAAAAACTCTTGATATTTCGAACTAAAACAATACGTTTTGGTACACTCAATATTTCGAAGTAAAATTTGCGGCCAATCAGAATACAACACCTGATAATTCGAAGTTTTATCTTATAAAGCTCTCGACAATTCGAACACTTACTATCTAGAGTCCTGTAGAAAATAGGTTGGGCTTACGTGTTTTGTGTTATATTGTCTGTGCTTGTCTCCCCTGTAACGTATCTCCTTTGATGACCATCTTACTGCGTAGTATTGTAATGCGTAGGAATATGTATTTTGCATCAGACTGACACGACGATTTATGGCTCATCTGTGTGACGCATAACATGTGGCACCAATAGGACATGGTCTGGACTGGACCCCGCCTTGAAGAACCAATGGTGTTGAGGACATTGCCTGAGGGGACCAGGTGCGAAATGATTTATTTCCATTGAAGAATGGAAGATAACAGATAAGAATTTTTAGTAAAAAAAATAATTATGTACACACAGTATGTATTATTTTAATACAGGACTTTTAACTTCTGCATAATATTTCTACCGTATAATATGAACTTTTTAAAAATACTTTAAAACAATTTAATACGAATGTACAATTGCTGTTTTATTACATAATTTCACACAAGTTTAAATGTGTTAGAAAAAAAATTCCTCTTCGTGCATTTTGGGAGTTTTTTCCTACCCTCTTGATAATTCGAAGTTTTTCATTGATTCGTTCAAATTCGAATTATCGAGAGTCGACCGTATATATATACATACATATAAGTATACTTCCCACCGACTTAAATAATTTTAAATGTCAATGGAGAGTATTTCTTCTATGATTTTTGCTGTTAGTACTTCGGCTAGCACAACTGATATCTGTATTTTCATGTCACAAGCGCAAACCTGCAGATTTTCCGAGCAGCAAAGAAAAAAAAGTTTCAGATAACTATGATTAATTAAAGTTGGTGACCATACACTACCGTGACTAAAACATATAGACGTTTCTGTTTGTGCTCTACTAAAGAACATGAGAACAAGATAAATTTATATGACTTTCAATGTCCCACGATGTGTGGATCCATGTTTTCTGAAATTTCATGGGAAGTAATAAGTATAAATTCTTAAATTTATTAATGAAAAATATATTTAGTTCATAATTTTTTCAGTATATTTTAGTATTTACAACTTATTTTTTAAAAAAATTTCATGTAATGCAATGTAAAACATAAGATGCGCTACCTTTCAATATGTCCCAGTGGGTGGTGAGAAATAGCTTACTCACTAAATTACTATCTCAAAAACAAATAATTCCAAGTAATAAGAGTTAAATGAATTTCTTTTTATAAATCAATTTATAGCCTAGAAATATTTTAACATAAAGTTTCTTGAAAAAATGGATAGATAAATAGTTAAACCGACTATATTTAGGGCCTTTTTTATTGTAGAATAAAAAAAAATGCAAAATTTAAAGCACTTTCACGCCTTAGTTACCCCTAAAAAAAGTCTAATTATATAATACTATTAGGTGCTTGTTATTAGCACTCAGTTAAATAATTAAATCCAGGTTGCTAAATTTTAAATAATTTATCAGACTTTCATCATCTACTGGATCTTTATTACACGTGCTTCCTCTAGGCAGTCAGTACACCGAGTGAGAGTGGCTCTCCACTCACACTCCGTTTTTTTTAAAAACAAAATACAGGTTTGTTCACAGTTAACAAAAGATATATTTTTAACACAGATAAAAAGTAAAAATACAATAACTGAAATATAAATTATGAGAATAATTTTAAAAATTAACAATAATTAAATCATCTAAAAAATAAGTTAAACATTTATTGTTTAAGTTAAACATTTATCATTTATTCTAATAGAATTAATTTAGTTTTGCTAGAACCATGCCAATCATCATTCAACTGATTTCTGAAAATAGCTTGACAGGTGCAACCATCTAGTGGAGAAATATTGAAGTATTTTTATCCTAACAATACTTTTTTAATACCACATTATATTTCAGTATGTTATTCCAAGACATTAAAATTAAATTTCCAATTTTACTTTTATGAATTGAAATAGAGCTGTTTCACTTCGGCGTTCAGGGCCAAATTATAGGAATAAAAAGGGGCCCTTAGAAACAATAAATTTTGGAACCGCTAGTCTTGAGGCAAAAAACCTGTATATTTATGCATTGATTCTAAAACCTGTTTTTCATCTACGTCCCTCCCTCCTCGATCTGGGGCATGCAGCAAAGACTAGCAAATATTTACTTGAAAGGTTTCAAAGCATTATTCTAAGACAAATTCTCAGTCCTCGCTGGTTCAACAGAAATTTCGGATCTCCGAATAGCGAGCAAAATTCCTCAATTTTACTCCTATTTTGAAAAACCCTATTACAGTTTGCAAGTATTGAATTAGACTGAATTGAACTTTATTGACAGAGGTTTGTTTTCCATTACTTTTCTACAGTAGCTAAAAAAGAGCAGTTAAACTTTACATTTAATCTCGTTCCCAACAAACCCTTTTCTTTCAAATGATCATCCGGATTGGCTAGGATACACTCCCTCTACCTCTCTAAAAATCCTCTTGGAATTTAACTATTTGTTTTGGACTGAACTATTTATCGTTATTGTTGTTTCTAATTGGTCGTGGTTTATCAAGAAGAAATATCAGATATCTTAAGTTAAATTTAAAATTAGCATTATTCGGTTTTAATGCAAACTAATGTACAGTACATCAGATGCGAACATAGACCTTTCATATGGAGGTTTTATTCAAAGAAACGTGTAGATGAAAGCTCTGATAGTAATCCATATGGTAAAAATATTTAAAATGTAACGGTCAATCCCCTCCCCCTTGTGTACATAATCCCCCCTTTTTTAAAACTAAAATATAAAATGAACATTTACAAAAAATTATTATTTTAATTCAGTAGAATAAATAGCGTGTTTTAAGATAAAAGTAAATTTTCAATGTATATATATCATCAAGACTATTGATCTTTTAACTCAAATAATTTGCGTTGCATTTCTTATTTTTTGTAGCTGCAGATAATTTTTAAAATTATTACCACTATTTTTACTGTATTGAAAGATATTAATCCTAACCAATAAGCTAATGGAATCGAAATTTTAAAGTGGTGTTAATTTGCAAGAATTTAATCGGTATCTGGCAATGGTTGAAGCTGACGTTTCGTATCTGGCAACGCCTTAGAACAGAGATTCCGCACCGGCGTATGGTTGCTTCAGTCGTAAAAAGAACACGTGGCAAGGATAAAGAGTCAATTTAAGCGGGCAGGATAACAGAGTGAAAGAAAATGGAAGACCAAACAGTAAGGGAACGAAAATGTTCAGTGTAGATTTGTCGTGAATTAAATCCTCCCCTCAGATTATCATCTCCCGTCTATCATTAAATGTTTCTGGACGTGTAGGCGGATTTGAATGATCATGAGACATAATTGCAAATTACTGTATTTATTGATTCTTATTAATCACAGAAGGATATAAACACACAATTCAAATTTAAGAGAAATAAAACACAGTGGAGTATGAAAAGGGAATTTCTACTAGCGGACTACGGAGTTGTTGCTGAATCCACGAAAGCTCAAACACGCACAATTGCAGATAAACCACGTATAAGTATTCACAATATTTTAAATCACTAACCTTATCTTTTAACATCGGCTGTTCCGACGTGATGATAAATTCCTTGTTGACTGGATAAGAGAATGATGAAGGATCCACCCTCTGTAATACGGAATCTTTACCAATTTCAATCTACTTCTCCCGGCGTATCGCACCACATAACTGCTATCAATGTCAACAACAGAGCGTTGATCTACCGATGCTTCAATTCCTTTAACCTCACTATTCCAACTCTTCACTTTACTTTTTTTGTTAACTCGCAAAACCCGAACTTATATAATATATCTCATTTGCATAAATCACGCTTTGGCTCCCGGTGGAGATTGGTTGAAATAAATAACATACTTTAAGGGAATATTGAGGAGGTTAGTGTAAGACTGTATAGATCCGTCACAGATTCATGATCTAAATTTCTCTTTATTTGTATTTGCTTTTTGCTGCGTCCCCTTTTAACTAATATTTAACAAATATCTGGAACAAAATAAAGAGAGTCCTTTGTTTGCTTCTGAAAACATTGACCCACCAATTCTTAGATAGAGAAAAAAAGAATTCCTATCTTTTAATACTGCTTAGCTATTTTAAAATAAACCAATTCTAATTAATGGGCTAATGAGCTTAAAATTTTAAAGTGTTGTTAACTAATTATCTTTTATTGCTTTTCAGTTAGAGAATACAATGGAAGATCCCTCCGTTCCATCTAATCCTGCCATACCATCACGAATAAAACAAGAAAAATGGATTAAAGTCTACTCAGAAAAGTCTGAAGGTCAATTAAAAAGTCAAACGCATTCCAACTCGCATTCTGATGACTCCAATGATGAAAAAAGTGAATATTTTAGAGAAAAGTGGCTTTTATTTAATGATAAAGAACATGAGGATGAAGACAAAAGCATGACACAACATGACATCACTTGGCAGTTTAGCTCAAAGCTTAGGCTAACGACAGTCGTAAGAATCTAGCCATTAGCCGCGATGAATTTCGTGCACCTTGATCTGATGTTACTGTCGATCAGGTGGCATAAGCAACAACAACAACAACAACGCATTTTACTAGCCATCCGAGAGGAGATGTCTTTATTAGCAATAGAGTGGCTAATTTTCTTTATGTTGCATTTCATGAACTTAATTTTTAAAGTACCCTGGTGTTCAAATTTTTTAGATTTTGTCGATTATCTCTAGAACTATACTGCACTTATTTTAATGAAATTTGGTATGTATAAAGGGCTGATATAATGCAAAATTCATCATTCAACAGTTAAAGTACACACGTATAATTGAGCGTAACGCGTAAATCGAAATCGAAAAGTATGAAACAGCAATTGTAGAATATAACAAAAAGAATTGTTTAATAGGGTGTATGGTCCCCTCTTTCAGATGAACAGAAAATTGTGATTTTGCACTGATAATAAGGGAATCTTTGATTTTCTGGGGCAATTACCCCAGTCGTTGAGCAACTTTGTTTTCAAGCTTTGGATGGTTTTTGGGGAGGATTTACGAGTTGTAATTACCCTCCCCAGAGCGTCCCAGGCCTTCTCTATACGGATGACGTCTGAAGATCTAACTGGCCAATCCATACGGCGAATATCCTCACTTTCCAGAAATTTGTCGACCAGATGAGCTCTATGTGTGCCTCGCGTTGTCATCCATTAACATAATAATTTTCATAATAAAAAACTTTTTATGTACCATGTTTTTATAGCCATTTTCATGCATAGTCATCCACTTCTGAGCTATAGCCCAAATCTCAAGTCTCTAGCTCATCGGGAAGTTAATTTAAAATCAATTACAAAATTCCACCCGGACAGACATACAAGCCTCTTCGGGACCAGGGTTTGAAACTAGAACAATTTTTTTTTTCATTTTCCTGCATTGTCATCAGCTTTTGAACTATGGTTCAAATTTCAAGTCTCTAGCTAAACGGGAAGTTAGTTAAAAAAAATTACAAAATTCCACCCGAGAAAGAAAGTGAGCTAATAAAAATACATGGTAACCTGTGGTCCCCTTTTTAACCCCAGAGTAACGACATTGTATACGTAGATGCAACTCAACCCGTGCTATCGACAGGTGGTCTTTGTGTAAATTCGTATAAGTTCCAGAGTTACGGGGCCTTTTGTCGAAATCAAGGCCCGCCTCTCCGGGGGCCCTAGTTCGAGACTAGAACTTTTTTTTCACCTATTCATGCATTGTCATCCACTTCTGTGCTATGGTCCAAATTTCAAGTCTCTAGCTCATCGGGAAGTTAGTTTAAAATTAATTACAATATTCCACCCGGAAAAACAAGAAATCGAGTTAATAAAAATATGGTAACCTGAGGAACGCCTTTTGACCCCAGAGTCACAAAATTACATAAGTAGACATAACTGGACTCGTGCTATCGACAGAGGGTCTTTGTGTAAATTCGTGTAAGTACTGGAGTTACGGGGCCCTTTGTCGAAATCGGGGCCCTGGGTTCAAGACTAGAATTCTTTTTTTAAATTTTTTTATGCATTGTCATGAACTTCTGAGCTACGGTCCGAGTTTCAAGTCTCTAGTTCATCGCGAAGTTAGTTTAAAATCAATTATAAAGTTTCAACCGGAAAGACAAGAAAGCGAGTTAATAAAAACATGGTTTTTTTGCTTATCACACAACTACGCCACAGAGTGGACCGCAATACCTTGAAAATTTAGAAGTAGATCGTAGCATGTAAAAGTCTGCCCACCCCGCTCTAGCTAGATTAATTCTTTCAAAAATGCGCATTAGACGAAAAACACAAAAATTTTTTAAATCCGTAATTTTTAAGCAATTTTTTCAATCTTCGTACAGATCTCGGATAATATTATTCTACACACGAAAAAAAGGTTTCGTGAGATTATCTTCATAAATGACGATGTTATTAAGTGTTTAATTAAAATTTTGAGTATTTTTTTGAAAAATCGTAAAAAAAAGTTTTCAGATTTTATTTTTTAAATGATTGATTCTAAAAAAGCAAAGCATGAGTTGTTTTTTAGTACTGAATGTCGATTCATTTAAAAGAAAAAAATTCATGCGCAACAAATTAGACATCATTTTCATAAAAATGCATCGACTTTGACTCATTTTAAAAAATATCGTAAAAAATACAAATTTTATTATTTTGTAAAAAAAAGTTATACTGTTTCTAGTAGCGAAAAAAATGATCTTTCCGATTCTGTAGTTATTTTTTGTCTGAGTATTATAAAAAAAAATTAGATCGCTATTTTAAAAACGTCAAAACTTCCCTCCCCCCAAAAAAGTCCCCCTCATCGTTCTTGATTTTGCGTCGCCGAGCAGAGCGGAATAAACAGCCCACAGGGGTAAAAAAATTATGCGTTTTAAAGTTTTTAATTAATATTTTTTGAACTGATTGCAATATTGGAATATAAATGGTCAAAACATGCATTGTCATCCAAACTAAACGTGTATACAAAATTTCAGCTCAATCAGTTGAAGATATCAGCTTCAAAATTGATTTGCAAGATTCCACTCGAACAAATTACATATATTGCAAGTTAAATAAAAGCTAGTAAAAATGATCTAACAAGAGTTATTTGAGAGAATGAATCTCACTTCCACTAAAGGTATTCTACAAAGTCCGTCCGATCATTGTACTGCGTTCCCACCAGCAAAAGGTCCGTAATATGATTCTTATTAAGCATACTTCTAGAGGTTTCTTGGAAATTGTTCTTTTCAATTCCAATAATAGAGGGTGGGGGATAGTAGTAGATATAGATATTCCACAAGCAAATGAATAATTGACTTGGATCAATGATTTTCGGATTCCCTTCTATTGGTATCAAATGAGAGAGAGTTATTGTCTAATCAGTTGCTTACGGTGACATTTAACGTTATTGAAGTAATAAGTCTTCTAGAGTTATGATCTGGAAGCATAGTATTACAAGTTTCGTTATGTTTTGCAACGAAAGATTTTATTTGAACAGAAGGAATTGCTATAAGTTTATGTTGATATACGTGATAGTATACATTAATAAATCATAAAGAGTTCATATTTTTTTTTGGTTTTATTTGTGGATTCTTGGAATAACTATTGTTTTTCGCAACGATTTTTTTTCGTGTAATGTTACCAGCTACTTTTAATTGAAAAAATTCTTTTTTAATATAAATACCTTATAGATTATTACTTCTATTTTAATACTTGTTGATCGAGAAATCCAATTATAAAAATGAAATAATGTTAAGAAATAGTGTTAGTGTTGTATTTTTGTTCTTCCTGTTCCGGTTTTTTTGTTAAATTGTTTCACTAGGAAATAATTTTCAGATATCTATTTTCCGTTTCAAATGTTTCATATAAGTATTCAGTATGCTAAAATCTTCTAAATTATCCAGCACACTTTGTACTTAAATTATTTCATATAATTTTACTGTAAGAACACAGAAAATCAAAGAAATTAAAAAGCACAATATAAGGAGATCAACAGAAAACATCAATATATAATTTTAATCAATTTAGGAAATTTTTATTAAGGTACTTTTCCATTTCTTCGACCCAAATCTCGCCAAGCGGGCTTTATAGACGACACAACACACACTGTATACACAGACACACGCACAAACAAGATATTAAACATTGGCATGGCCAAGTAATTTTAGCGCATTTTTCACATGTTGTATTTTACAATAATGCAACTAATGAACTTTTTACTAACAGAAAGAAGTGTGTTGTACTATACTTAAAAAAAAAAAAACTTAAAAAAATTTTTTTTAATTTAAAAATTATGATTTTTAAATATGATTCGACTCATCTAGGGCACAAATGCGACCAAATGCCGAAAACCCGAGGTCAATTGGTTACTTATTGGCTGAGATAAAGGTACGACAAAATATGGAACGAAGACGAAATTTGCGTCCTAATAGCGCTTTTTTTACACTACGTGAAAAACGTGCTAAAAATGTTAAAAGAATGTTAGTTAATGTTAGAAAAATAAAGACTCCACTGATGGGCCACGATTTTGTTTTGAAAATGTGGTGGTAAAAGGTTACCAGCAGTAATAATCCGTTTGACGTCCGTTGTATCATTTTTGGCGAATTTATTGCCTGCGCCGTCATAATGGAAAATGTGTACCAGAAATTTTTGTAAAATTGGCACTTTCTGTAAAATTCCTCATTTTTTTTTCAAAATTTTATTTGTGTATCCTATGAATGTTGCATCCCAAAGATGTTTGCTTAAGAATTCGATTATTACTAAATTGGAATGTCTATGAAATTCGTTATTTTTGCCTACGAAAAAAAATCCAATTATTCGACATCAATAGAAATAGACTTATTGGAATATGCTTGTAATTGAGGGTTAACTTTTTAGTCTCACAAGAAAACAATAAATTTCTCTCTTTCAGTAAGTATATTTTTATAACTCCTTTGCTGCTTACTATTGCAATAGCCCAGCACTTCTTAAATTGCGAAGTCTTTCATGTAACGTTTGAGATTTCACTCTCTTACAGATTCTGAAAGGCCTCGTAGAAAAATTGAAAGATTGCCACACAAGACTAAATACTAAATAGTCCCTAATGAAAATAACTCTACTAGAACTTGTATCTTTATCAAGAATAGAAGTCGGGAAGGGATGTCCCGCTGATGCATACAAAGGGGGAGGCGGAGATCGAAAGTGTAAGAACCGCTGCAACGGCATATATGGTCTAAAATACCATTATTTGAGTCATTTTTATTTATATGACTTTCCCAAGTGTCTTTTTTAAATCTAAGAATGTTTTTTGATCTTAACTCAGGGACTTTTTTCTTCCTATAACTTTTTTAACGCATTAAAATGCCTAATTACGATATTCTTTCTACTTCTGAGCAGCTCAGCTCTGAAACTTAACGATTTTTTTCTCATTGTGCATTTCTCTATTTCTATTTTTAAAATCATACAATAATTCGATGACAAACATATATATCACGGAAACAGCTTAGAGAACTTGGTAAGGGATATAACTTACGGGAAATACACTTGAGACGTCAAAACATTTATAAACTGGAATCAATAGGTATTTTTAGTCTAATCTTTTTCGGCATATTTTCATGAAGAATTCTTTTCAAGTAAAATGAGAGGAAGATACTTTCCAAGCATCTGGCATCAAAATCTCATGAGTGATTAAAAGTATTACGAAATAAAGACATTTTGTAATTAAAATTCATCTCACAGTCCTGTATCATATACTCCACTCACGAGTCCCTTAGAATAAGTAATTCTCTAAGTAACTCCTTCGATGAAGGAAAGAGATTTGATTAAATCCAATGATGACGAGGGATGAAATGCAAGAAAAATAAAATTTCTTTTCTATTTTGAATACTCTGAGTCATGGAAAGATTCAGAAATGTAATTACCTAATTATAATTAGAAAACTTGGTGAAATATCTCACCTGTAAAGTTATGTTCTTGAATATCGATGAAAGATTTGAGGATTAAATTGAAAATTGTTTAAGATTTCTTTGAATGAATTTTTTTATTGAAAAGGGAATCTCTCAAAATTCTTCTTACAAAAATGAAATTCAACTTCCGAATTCAATGAAATTCAATGGATACCAAAAAATCCAAATTATTCAAAGCTAAATACGTTTACTATTATGTTTTTGAATTTCTTAAGGCCTTTTTCTACTACTTTATTTTCTTTAAAATGTTTCTTAACTTTACTTTCCCTCCTTATATCCTTGAAGATTAGTTGAAACGTTTTTGTGTGGTCAATTATTTTTAATTAAACTGCACGCACACTTCTGGTATTTTGAATAATTACTTTACATTAATTTTTAATTTTGAAAAAAGTAATAATCATATACATATATTTTAAATATTTTAGCTAACGTTTAGAAAAAAATTTAAAAACTTTCAATTAAACACTTGGAAATTTATCACCGTCACTACAGTTATTTCTGTTCAGCTGTGTTTACAGTTATTTCATCAGCTTTGGAGATCTTTTCTTTAAACATTAAGCATTTGGTAACAAATATAACTTTTGTACTCTTAAATACAAAATAAATATCTTTAAAATCGGACCATCATGAAGGAGGGATGATATGAATGCCAAATTCGTCTGAACCAGATCTGATATATGCTGATGTTGTGAATGAAAATTATTAACAATTACCACAATCGATCGACGTAAGAGATGTCTGTGGTGTCTCAAACTGTGCATGAAAGTAAAATTATGCAGCTGGTTTCTGATTCAGAAATTGTACTTGAATAATTGAGTGTTTATGAGAAGATCGTGTTATGCTTCTTATAAGAAGAAGAAACGCTGCTACCAGCACATGTCGGAATTTTTATCATCAGGATCATGGCTTATCGTCATCCGATATTGCGACTAGCATTGGTCAAAATTCAACAACTGTCAAGCGAATATGGAATTAAAACATAATTCAGGAGGAGCGTGCTGAACGTGCCCTACTGGATCTCAATGGACTCCAGCCTCTAATGACCATGCCAGGTCTATCGTGCAAAATCGCCTAGCTAAGTGATGGATGAACATTGAGTTAGGAAATGAGCTTATTTGCAGCACGATGACTATCCACTAGGACAGTGCGACGAAGTCTGAATCAGCCCTGGACAGTTTGCACGACTACGATTATTGCGGATTTCCTTGTCTCTCAGTATAGAGACACGAGGCGACATTGTCGTGCCCAGGGCCAATACTAGATACAAGAGTCGCATTGCTTCATATTTTCAAACAAAAGTCTCGGTTCTGAGCGTAGCATCATGATGGATGTATCCGTGTCTGGAGCACCAAGAGGACCTGGTTGCATTTCGACATTCCGTATCGTTATGTTAGTCGTGCTTCTGGTGTGATGTTATCAAGAGCCACTAGCTATCTCTATTTAACTCCATTGCTTATTTGAACAGCCAGCGTTACATTTCTCAAATCCTAAAGCCAGTGGCATGACATATTTTTAAAGGCTTCGAAATATCATCTCTCAACATGATAAAACATGTAAACATGTTAAACCCTGTGGGGGTGCCGGCCTAATCGGCACCCCTCTCTCTCCGTCCTGCCTGGCTAAAGGTATGGGGAAAACAAAGCATCACCAGTAACTTCCATAATAACAATTAATTTATTTATCTTCACATACACTTAAACAATCACAAGTGAAACTACAAAAGGAAACCTAGGAGTGATATATAAAGCGTTATCTAATCTCAATGTATAACTCTAAATAAACCCGACTACGTGAGCTAGATAAGGAGAACAAGTGCTAATGGACCGATAACTAATTCTAATTTCATCTATCTTAGATCCTCAATCTAAATAATTTAATCTCTTAGCAATTACTTCCTTGACTCGCGCTATGTTTCTGAATGAAATATTCCAATACTCATACTTACGTCTCACCGCAACAGCTCCCCGGCTCCTTCTATCTTACATCTACAAAACCTAGACTTTATATAGTCAAACTAATTTAAATATCATGGTTTCTTCTTGAAAGGCTGTGAATTAATGTGAATGCTAGCCTCAAAGTTTCCCCAAGAGGATTAGTAGGAAAATGACGCGAATAGATCCGTCACAACCCATCATATCTTGATCTTCCTCGACACAGAGAGTGTTCAACTGTTATTACGTTATCCTTTTTGCAAATAAATAACCCTATCACGCTAGCAGCGTATCTGGTTCTGTAGCTGAATAAGGCAAAATAACTTTTAAAAAATCATAACATTAAAAATAGTTCTCGATTCAAAGAACGATAAAATGTCCAGCCATTCCAAAAATCAAACCGTTTTATTCCCCAAAAAAATACAATACTAGCTGTTGCCAAAATACACAAACAAAACTTTTACTTAATATTTACATTCGGTTACAGTGAATACGCTCAAGTATAGATGCCATGAATTAATCTAAAAAATAAACTCTGAAGACATGACAACTGTTTCCTTGACCAACACGTGTTCCAGAGCTCTTACTCATTGAAAATCATGGTTATGGGTTGGTGGCAGACTACGCCAGCTACACTCACAAGCCATTACTTTCGAGTATATGTATTTTATTTAATCCTGAATTACGAATGCTCATTTAAAGCAATATAAGTGGAAGATCATTGAAATATGTAATTGGTTTCAAATGTAACGAAATCCTTACTTTTTCTTGTCTTTTTAAGTTGCGACTTCAATATTGATTATGTTTCCAAATTCTTCATTATAAAGAGCACCTGAATCAAATGTGTTAAAGTTAATAAAATGGTTTTGAAATTTAAGATAATGTTTCCTAAAATAACACGCACCGGAGAATATGGTGTGTTTAGACGCAGTTACAATTAAGGTTGGTAAGAAATGTAGGAAACAGTGACCACATATAACTGCTAATTTACGATGTAAATTCTACCTTTGTGAGCTTATGTAATTCACAACGTAGAGGAATGCATCTGATTTTGTTTAGATATATAGCATATTAAATATACTAGATATGATTCTTGCAAGAGAAAGGAAATCTTGTTTTAACCAAGTCCCGAATTCGGAAGCTTTTTCTGGAACTGGTTAATTTTTTAAATAGAAAACTTATACAGTGAATCCCATAATGCGTTTCCAAATTTTTATTTTAAACTTCTCAATCTAATTATAAATTAAGCTCAGTTCGTCTGACACATATAAATGTAATTAGTTCTGAAACTTTCTTATCCTTAAATAACTTTGTGCGGTTTTAATACTGTTAGTAGTATTTAATCTGAGTGCTCCAAATAATCTGATTATCCATATATATACTACACTTAGCTTGTTCTTCATTTAAAGGTAAATATTTAGGAAATTAGCTATTCCTTAGGAGGTTTGGGATCATTTCAATTCCTTTATCAAATTTCACATTCGAACAAAGATCGAAGGTATTATAAGATATTAAGAATCTGTCAGTACTTTTAGAACGAATACTAAGCCGACGTGTTATTAGAAGTCTAGAAACCCTTCTTAATCTTTCATAATCCTTCATTTTCGATAAATTCCTCACTCTTTCCTACGAATTCTCATTTAATAACCCAAAATAGTTTTACGAAAATTTCCCTTAGTTCCATAAATTAGGGTTACAAATTTTTTTTCCCGCGGAAGATTCTCTGCTTTCGTTGTGTTATTCCCGAATAAAATGATTGCAAGGCAACTAAAATATGTAGTGGCACTAAGCCTCTTGAGACTTTGGTTAGAGGAAGGATTCTGTGTGTTCTTATATTTCGCTGATCAATTCTCTTTGCGATGCGGTGTTTATATCAAATGAAATGCGTGCCAATCACTCGCTGAACTCAGTGATCGGGAAAGTGCTGATGCTTTTATTTAAACCAGTGGTGGGCAAACTTTTTTAATGGGGGGCCACAAAGTTTAAGAAATTCTAGAGGAGGGCCAGAGTTATAGAAAAAATGCATTTTGTGTTAAAGCTTTTAATCATAATGTTACAAAAACATTACACACAAATGTTACAAATTACTTATTACCTTAAATAATATTTATTTTAATTTTTATTCGGAGGACAAATAAGACATATTAGTTTACCGTTGTATTCCGTAAAAAATATTTTCCAAGTCCACTCTTCTTTAAACAAACCATACTCGGAATCTACTTTTTTTTAAAGTATTCCTTTATCTTAAAAGGGGTGTTTTTCCCCCAAAAAATTTATGGATGTAAAGCGTTACGCGAACAAGCAAGAACAAGAGACAAAATTAACGTAAAACGTGTGGATCGGTCAGTGACAGCTGGCGAGTGGCGACTGAGTTCCCTCGCCCTCGCCTCTCATTTAACCACGTTTTGGTGGCCGCGGTAGCCAAGTGGTCTAGGCATCGGATCATGGCTAGCGTGTCATGAGTTCGATCCCAGTACCACTAAAGACCCACCGTGTAGGGGAGCGATGCACGTTAAATCTGTCGAGAGCTCAAACGTCCTCCCATTGGTGTGGTGTGGTAGTTAGGAGAGGGGTGCTAGCTCAGGTGTCGTCCGCGTCACTTGACCATGGTTCAAAATTACGCGGACCGTCCCCAAAAGCTCTCGTGTTGCTAAGACAGTGCGACGTTAATATTCACTCACTCACTTAACTACGCTTTGCACACTGTATTATGCAACACATGAACTACGCGGCTAGTTCAGCTTCTTCTGTAGGCTATGCATCTATTATTCTACTAAGTAAAATCCACTTTAAACTTCTCGACCGTCAAAACGTAATTGTAGCGGGCCATGTACTATCCATGTCGATAAACCCTCGGCGGGCCGTACGTTGCCCATCACTGATTTAAAAGAAAAGCGGTTGAGTTTGATCCGATGAAGCGTGAAATTTTACATTTAATTAAAGACACCAATATATAATAGATAATAAGAAATTCCTTTCATATTTTTATTTGCTTTAAGAATTTTAATTTTTAAAATCTGATTGAAAATTGTAGCGGTACCTAAATAAGCCAGTATAAAAGCCTTCGGACAGGAGTAATCACTTTTGTCTAGTGGTATGTTAAGTGCTTACGAATCCACAGGTCGCAGGTTCTAATCTCCGACAGAAATCTTTTTTCTTAATTAATTCTTATAAGTACGATGAATTGATTAATTTCTCTGAGAAATTTGAAGAAACCTTGTTCTATGCTTCTAGAAAACATCTTTTGAAATTTTTACTTGAAATGCAATATTTTTGAATTTCAGTTTTTAATTTTGAACTGAAGTCTTCAATAATATCCAGATTTGGTAGTTGCAAAAATTTAAAATATTTTATCGCAGGTGAGTAAATACCATTCTTTACTAATAAGATGTAGTTTTTAACTAATTTAATTATATTTTATTTTAGGTTAAATATGAATAGCAAAATTCAAAGAAACGTAATACAAAATGCATTAATCATTAAAATGTGCTGCTGAAACATCAAGTTGAAAATATTTCGAGCAAACATAATCGTTTTATAAATATAGCTGGACACGTTCTCGACAAATGAAAATTAAGCATAAGATTGAGGATAAAAATTTTTTTAATTAATGAATGCAATTAAAAAAAAAAAAAAAAAAGCTTTTTGCATATCTCAGCTGAACAAAAAAAACACATATTGTTAATTTTAAGTCTAATGTCTAATAGCTGACAAAAAAATTTTTTTTTATTTATAACCCTGTAACTCTCTGTGGGTACATTTGAACTGCTAAAAATAACACATTTACAAATTGTGTAAGAACGTAAATAACTTATATCTGGATGGGCAATACGTTAATTACTTTCTGTTGCATTTTATGTTAAAATTATAATATTCGCCAGCAATGCCGTTTCTTACATTATAATGGCAATTCTCTCTCTCTCTCAATGGAAACATAGCAAAATGTTGGGGATAGAGCCAAGTTGGCATCATTTTTGGTGACCACATTGGCAACTTGGCGATTAAGTGAACGGGGCAGAAGTTGATATGATGTAACGCCACCTGGTGGGGAGATGCAACAAAAAAGATAGTGCACAAAAACTTTTTCCAAAAAAGAAAAAAAAATACATATACCAGCCAATTTTCATAGTGATCGGTTGAACGGTGTTGAGTGAAGCGATTTCATATATACAAACATCCATTTATATATATATAGATAATGAATCTCAATTTAAAAAGAAGAATCGACAATAATGCTTAATTTCACTGACAAAGTCTTTGAGAGAGCCATTGAACAAATGCGCAGATTTTCGATTACTGCTATAATACATTCCAGTAGTATATTTTAGAATTTATTACAAAAATATATCTATTAATTGCTTAGAAACGAAAATATAGTTAAAAAATAACCCGAAATTGCTACATTTTGTGTTATATATTTATTTTTCTTGGTTTATAGCTCGCCGCTATATTTATAGTAGGTCGTCTTGCATATTTAAATAGTCTAATTATTTTTATATTTTATTTACAAAATCCGATTAAAAACCCGTTTACTAGTTTTTCCTCTCTATAATGAAAAATCGAAAAAACTGGGTTTTCAAAAAATCCTAGTTGATTGATATCATTGAATTTAATGAATTTCCTTTCCGTTATGATACAGTAATACTGAAGAAAGTCTAGTTTCGTTATTCCCACGATTTGGTGGAAAACAGATTTAAAATATTTGAAATTTTTTATTGAAAATCTTATTATATATGTATATGAAACAATCGCGACTATTGGTAAAGAATACTGTAACGAAATGACAGGGCGTAGCCATTGGTAATGCTTACTTTAAGTTTGATTATATTTTAGAGGGTTGATGTTCTATATTTAGGATATTGATGACAGTCTTGTGGTTAGTTAATCCTGAGTTTATTGTACATTGAACATGATTAGACACACAAACATACACTCAAGAGCGAAAAAAATTATGACCACCTGTCAATAACGAGTTGGCCCACCTTTGGCGCGCAGCACAGCTTCAACCCGCCTTGGCATGGATGCACAAGTCCTTGGTAGATGGCCGGAGACAGATTGTACCAGATGTTTAAGCAACGGTCACGAAAATCCGAGATATTGCGAATTGGTGGTTTTTGAACTCTGAGCTGCCGTCCCATGACATTCCAAATGTGTTCTATCGGATTGAGATCCGGTGAGTTAGGCGGCTAAGGCACTAACTGGAATTAAGCATCATGTTCCTGGAACCACTCCAACACAATTTTAGCCTTGTGACACGGGGCGTTGTCCTGTTAAAACATTCCATTTCCAGCTGGAAAAACAGAGGTCATGTAAGGGTGCAACTGGTCCGCAATGATGTTCAGATACCCTTTAGCATTCATGGTCTGCTCTACCACAACCATGGGTCCCAGAGACGTCCAAGAGAACGCCCCCAAAAGCATAATACCGCCACCACCGGCCTGTGTATGACCTACTATACATTGAGGGAGCAACTGTTCGCCTGGAAGACGGCGTATCTTGACACGGCCATTGACGCGATGAACGACAAACCGTGATTTATCTGACCAGGAAACTCTCTCCCACTGATCCATGGACCAGTCGCGATGTTCCCGGGCCCAGCGCAGGCGCAGGTGGCGATGATGCTTGGTCAGCAAAGGCACACGAGTAGGACGTTCGCTGCATAGCCCCATATCCAACATTGTCCTCCTGAACAGTGCGCTCCGATACTATTCTACGTGGCCCTTCATTGTATTGGGCTTTTAGCTGAGCCACTGTCTGGCTCCGGTTTTGCTTTACCGTGCTAGACAGTCTCCGACGACCTTTTTCTTTGATAGAGTTTCTTTTTAAACAAACAGATTCTCCTTTGTGTTCAGATTGCCATGTACCAGAAACTAGTGAACATTTTATTTTAAACTGCAACAAATATCAATCGCAACGTAAAATATTGAAATTTTTTATATCTAATCATAGTGAATGGTCTTATTCATCAATAGCGAATTGTGATACATTAGAGCATATTCAAAAAGTGGAAGAATTTTTAAAAACAACCAATAGATTCTAAAATACCAAGTAATAGATTCAAAATACTCTAGTTTCACCAACCACAGTTGAAGCATAAATTAACAAAGCTTAGTGTTGTACAAAATAATCAAGACCTATCCCTGCATCCTATTTGAAGAAAAAATGTAAATAATCATTTCGGAGCATAAGGTGCTAGCCAGGGCTCCAGATGTACAGTGGCTTCGCTGTTAGCGTGTGGACGTCCAACACCATGTCGTCTACTGCTGGTTTCACTGTTATGCATTCACTTTGCATAAGTACTAACAAATATATATATATATATATTTATAATTATTGCTATATTAATGTGTATGTTATTATTAAAAAATATACTGGGAAGCAATTTGTGTCCACAAAACTAAACCCACGTATGAAATCTCTTTTGCTGTAAATAACATGGTCCGATAAGAACCACTCATCTATTTCGGATCAAACTAGTGTGCATCTTTAATGGTGTAATAATATACTCAATTAGTCTGTTATATTCCAATTACTCTGCCCGTCCTTTTCAATATGCTTTTCGAATTAATGGATCGTTGCCAAATCTAAATCTTCGTTGAAGAGGGAAACAAATGATCATTTGGTAATGGGATACAGACGAGGAAATTCGATTGTTGCATTTTGATTATACCAATGTAAATGGTAATATCGGTTGAGAAGTACAGTTTATAATAGGTTGTTCTTTTAAATATTGTATGAGAGAATACAAATGTATTTCCGGTTTTATTTGAGATTTGCTCTTTTAACAATGGTTCATAACATTTCTCTCCAGAAGCAAAAAGTAGGACCCCTATTTAACTATTTTCGTGATTTAGCCAATTTTTTCTTTCCCCGATTAAAATGAAGTCAAAACCATCTATTTAACGAATAATAAACCCCGAATCAACGAATTATTTCAACAGATGAAAAAAAAAAGGTTTTTTATTAGTTTCTGTTAGAAAAAATTGGATTTTTTTTTCAAAAGACGTTTTTTCTGACTGGAACTGAAAAAAAAGATTTTCTTATAAGTAACCAATTTTGACGGCTAAGGGTACAGAACGTTATTAGACTTAAAAGGTGCAGATGAGACATGAGTGTAACCAGGAGAGTAACCACTTGCGAGGTTTGAACAGGACAGGAAACTCCTTTCTTATCTCATTCCACTCCACAAAGCAGGGGAATATTGTAAGATTCTTTCGATGAAGACTGCCTATCTGTGCAACCGAAGTTCGGCAAACTGTTGATTTGTCAGAGCCAATGAATAACGGTTATGATGCAGAAACTGGTAATGAAACTCTTATAAAAAATGTTACATTTCCTAATGTTTTTTTTTACACTGTTTCGAAACTGTGGAAACATACCTTACGCAGCAGGCTGTAAATGACGCATTATTTTCTTCTGTGCATATAGCCGAAAAAAGAACTCTTTCGAGAGTAGGGAATCCAAAAGGTTTTCAAACATCTATCAGTCAATATTTAGAAATTTCCAGTTTACTGGCGCGTAATAATTTAGCAATTATATTTTTAGCTGTTGATTAAAAAGTGTAAAATTTCTAACTACGGATAATTTTTGTGCACTTGCTTATTATTGAATTTCCAAAAAGTAAATGGAAAAAAAAAAGTTGCATTTTATTTGGACCCCAAAATAACGAATAGCCCCGATTTAATGAACAAAATATTTGGTCCCGATGAATTGGTTAAATAGGGGTCCGACTGTACATATTTAGTGGAAAATTCAAAAAAGAAAATTGTGAAAGTTCATTATTTTTTTCAAAAGGAATTATACAAATATGAAAAAAAAAAAATACTGAAAACTATTTTACTATTGATTAGAACACAACGGAAAGAAATTTTCTTTCATTCATTTCTATTTACAAAATTGCATCGAAAAAATATCTGGTTGTATGTATTTTACCTGGTAGACTATTTGTATCCGCTGAAATGACGTATATTGAAGTATTTGATTCAATTACAGAGCTTCGATTTTCTTATTAAATCATACATATTTTTTTAAATATTAGATTTACATTTTTTACTTTGATTTATTAATGAAAATGTAGAAACCAAAAGGAGTGATTTTGCATTAAAAGAAATAACTATACACTGTGTTTTCAATTAAAAAATATTTTTGTACTGGTATTCCATTTAAATTATAATCGTATTCTCTGGGTCACTTTACTCCAATTTGCCTTGTATTCTGACCGATACATGACAAGAATCTAAAAAAAATATTTTTAGCTAGTATATTTATTTGTTGTTTTTGTTGGCGTGTCCATGATGTGTAGATGGATAAAAAAGAAACTTTAGAACGCGCTTCGAAGCTGTCTTTGACAGCTTCAACAGCTTTATCAGAGAAGATTATATATTCTGGATCGTCAGGGTTGATCTTGAAAAATCTGGCTTGAATTGCTGGGCAGCTGAGGACATGTTGTGGAGACAGTTGAACATTAGGGAAATTTGGACAATGATTTGTGTAATCTCTTTGTACGTCTGTTGAGATTTGCATTCCTCTTACGTGCTTTGGTCTAAGTCTGGTTATTATCGATGCTATTGTACGAATGTTATTTAGAGCTGCGATGGAATATTTAAAATAATTGTTGATCAGTTTTTGGCTGGCAGCTGCATTGGCGTCGATGAGAGTCGTGAGGTTAGATGATTGGGAGCAAGCTCTGGATTCCTTCACAAGTTTGTAATGCCTGTCAGTTTCTGCTTCCCTGTGAACCCCCTTATCTACCCTCGGACTCGGCTAGGTGTGTGGGAGGAACTGAATAATCAGTAGACATGATTCACTTTAATTATTTTATTGTCACCAAAATATGAAGCAGACACAATAATAGTCTAATTAAGATAACATATCAGATAGCAGAGCGCGGAGGTGAGACTCGTTAGCCTGGAGAAAATAATACGGGCCCTCAACTGATTCCACGATAACTTAATCAAGCTCAATATAAACTACGTCACGCACTAATAAGCTAAACTTCTATTTAAATAAGGATCACGATACCTGTGCTTTTATGAAGTCGAGTCCTACACTCGAGTCCTTGAAGGCGATCCTTATCCGGATTTAATCACCGTTGATTGATCCTCTCTCAAAAATCTTCAGTTGATAAACTCCGATTGCATTAATCATTTAATGATCCTTCACTCTCCAACTAACCAACTAACTCTTAAAACTCGCGAATACAGAATTTATATAATATACTTAATTTCACAATCACGCTTTCTTCAATCGGTGAAAGTTGGTTGAACTAATTATTTTCCTTAAAAGGTCCTGAAGGGGTTAGTAGAGCCGCGTATAGATCCGTCACAAGTTCATGGGCTTCCTCATTACCGAGGATATTTACGTGGGCTGGTATCCATTGTAACGTGCAGGATTTCTTTTCTGTGATGATAATGTCGATGGATTGGATATTTATTTGATAAATGAAAAAGGTGGAAATAAAATGAACAAAAAAAGGAACTTAAAACAGAATTTGTATCTTCAACTTGCATATGAATTTATAACATAAGATGTAAACACAAGAGATTTGTAATCGACTTTCTTGTAAAAAATATTTACTAAATAGATTCGTAGAAACGCAGCATTCACTACAAAATATTTGTCTGGCAAAGATATACATAAAGGTACGAGTAAAGTTGAAATATATTTTTAAAAAAATTCATGCAAGAGCCTGAAAATAAATTTTCCAGCTCTGTCTCTGAAAATGTTCAAAACCATAAATTGTGATAAAAATGTATTCGTAACATATGTATACCAAGAAAGAAAATTATATAAGTGTCTCATACAAAAAGAATGTAATCGCTTGAAAAATAACGAAATCATGTACAGTAAATCACAGAGTTGAATTTCAAAGATTTTTTGAGGAAAAAAAACACTGCTGGCCACCGTAAATGCAACACCAAGAAAGACAAGAGATAGCACAACAAAATTTGTTTTGTAGATAGCATGTTGACCAAGTATCAAATGATTAAATTTATGACTTTGTGAAGTGTGGTTCCTGCCAGAATCAGTAGCCAGAGTAGCCGCCATTGTTGGAGATCACCGCTGCCACACGCCTCGCATTGATTCAAAGAGGCTTTGGATTGTTTTTGGCGTACAGCAGACCAAGCAGCTTCCACACGTTGCCAAAGTTGATCTGGTGTGGCAGCTGGGAGTATAATCTGGGTCAATCGTTGAGCAACCATGGACCACATGTTTTCTATCGGCGCAAGATCCGGAGAGCGAGCGGCAGGGAAGCAATTCAATCTAATGATTGACGAAGAACCTTTGGACAATGCGTGTCACGTGTGGTCGCTCATTATCCTGCTGAAATATAGCTGCGGCCAAACTCTGAAGGTAAGGAAGGACAACTGGCTCCAACACTTCGGATATGTAGCGCTGGCTGTTTAAAGTACCGGCAATGCGTATTAGAGGAGTGCGAGAGTGATATCCAATACCGCCTCATACCATAATACTCGGTGCAGGACCAGTGTGGTCGTGCATAACGCAGCTGTTCAGCATCCTCTCTCCAGGGTGTCTCCAGACTCGAATCCGACCATCGTAAAGTTGCAGACAGATTCTTGACTCGTCAGTAAAGACAACTTCATTCCATTCTGCCGCCCACATCATTCTTTCATGGCACCATTGGTGGCGCAGACATATGTAGTTCTGCGTTAAGGGTAGACCAAGCAATGGACGTCTTGCGGACAGACCACTCTGCTGTAAACGCCGTCGAATGTTACGCGCAGACACTGGATGATGCGTTACAGACTGAATGTGCTGTGCTATGGTTCGTGATGTGACTGAGCGATCCGTCACTGCCATGCGCACAATTTACCTGTCAACACGTGAAATGATGCACTGAGGTGGATGCGATCGACCACGTCGGGCCGTCGTAGTACCCTCCTGCATTCAACGGTCACATATCCGCATTACAGTTGTTTGGTTTCGTCCAACACGACTACCCATTTCCCTGAAAGATAATCCACAATCTCGGTAGGCCACTATTCTTCCTCTGTCGAACTCGTATACTTGATCAAAAGCTGATCGCTGTTTTCTGCGAGACATAACTGATCGGTTTTTGAAAAAAAAAACACAATTGCCGAACTTGAAATCGCCGAACTCTCCAAGCCTTAAATAGCGCTTTGAGGTGGCGCCACAGGCGTGCGTGATGTGTGTCTGCGCTGAAATTATAATCATTTGTATATCTCACCTCCGCTAATGCCTGTTGTAAATTTCATGTTATTTGCGTGCTTCCTTCAGGGTGTTGCATTTACGGTGGCCAGCAGTGTATATATATTGTTACGCTCTGCCTTTCTGTGTTGTTGTCTGTTTCATACTGGGATACATACGAAAGAGGTGAGAGATATATGAACAGAAACATACAATACAAACACAGAAGAATGTAGACCATTAACAATTTTTAATTTATACAAAAGATTATCCCAGCATAGAACAGAAGGGGTGCGCTGCTTTTCATTCGAGACGGAAGTCCGATTGCTTTTCCCCGAAGATGCATTGTTGTCTTCTTCGCAGTGGCGTAACGTACACCCCTCAACCCCCCGCATTGTGAGTTGAGGGCAGGGGTTTTAGGGGACACAAAGCTTGAATAACTCTTAAGTGACTTTGGGCTTGGGGCCCAAAACCTGAGTTTGCAGGGGGGGGGTCCTAATATTAACCGTTACGCCACTGCTTATTCGAGATTCGAACCCAAGCCCACTCGATTACAAGCCGAGTGTCATAACCACCATACTAGATGGGGCGGCTGCCTTTCTGGTAGCAAGAATAATTCAAATTTTTTAAGTGTGCATCTCTGAACACACAATTAATCTTTTTTTAATTATAATTTTTTGCTTTGGAGTGGCATTTTCCATTTATGTTCGGGGTGGCAAAACTGGCACAGCCGGCCCTGCCGTTGTCTTATTTTATTTAAAAGCCTGCCGTTGTCTTATTTTATTTAAAAGCCGTGGGTAGCCTAGTGGTTAGAGTATCGAACTCCAGATCTGAGGGCCTGGGTTCGATGCCCGATGTCACTAAATACCACCGAGTATAGACGGAGTACGTGCTCGTTAAATCAGTGGGTCCGAAAGTCTTGTGGGCGGTGGCAGCAGAAACCACGAGTGCAGGAGGCTGGAGAATATTTCCCTCCCCTTCATCCCCTTCAGTTCCACTCCAAAATTGTGGAGGTGGAGAAAGGTGGTGTCGCCATCTATCGTTAAGAAGTCCAACCTGTTTCACAGGCAATGGCAACTTTCATAGGGGCCCGTGGGTAGCCTAGTGGTTAGAGTATCGGACTCCAGACCTGAGGGCCTGGGCTCGATGCCCTAAATACCACCGAGTAAGAGAGACGTGCTCGTTAAATCAGTGGATCCGAAAGTCTTGTGGGCGGTGGCAGCAGAAACACGAGTGCAGGGGCTGGAGAATATTTCCCTCCCTTCAGTTCCACTCCAAAATTGTGGAGGTGGAGAAAGGTGGTGTCGCCATCTATCGTTAAGAAGTCTAATCTGTGTTTCACAGGCAATGGCAACTTTCATTCCTTCCCTGCGGGAAGGACATGACAACAACAATTAAAAGCTTATACGTAGGTGGGGCGCATGGAACAAAACTATTTCGAATGCTAGTTGCGAGTTATTTGTGTGAATTCATTGCTATAAGTAGTTTATTAAATGTATATTTAAATAATAAAATATAACAGAAAAAACATTAAAAGCCTGAAAACACTGATGGTGGGTGTGAACGGACGCACCATATGAGCTCTGGCAGTGAATGTGTAAACAGATGCGAAGAAATTTATTTTTCTTAGTAAGCTTCTCACCGAGAGCTTCTCGCATGCTATCCATGTGATTATTTTTAAGAGATTACTGCAAATTATGCTATCTTATTTTCAAAGGATAATTAACAGTTTTAAACTTTTCTTTTATATTTTACAGATTAAAATAAAATAGAGAAATAAATTTCATGTTGTACCTCTTTTACGTTTTAATTAATATCTTTAAACAATATATTTCAGACTCAGTATACTGTTTTCTCATAATTTTTAAAGCACTGAATAATTAAATTTAATATTAAAGTTATAATTCGATTTTTTCCTTTACATATGTAAATTAGTAAATAGATTTAAATAGAGTACTTTGAACAATATATCAATTGTTTAGTAATTTTTTGTAAGGAATTAATGAAAGGAATTATTAAAGATTTTTCTATCTATCTCGTGTTTCCTGTGATATTTTTATTTGGTGTATCATGGAAAAGGAGACATCGTAATTGGATTAAAATTTTTAACAATATGTTATAGTTAAAATTTTTGCATTAATTGTACTTGGTATTTAAAAAGTATTCACGATTCTTAGATATTTAAGATATAAAATTAATTATATAAGTTTTTCTTAAAAGTCAGTTTTAGTATGTGCTATAAGTAAATTAATAATTATATGACTCATAAATAATTAATTCTTTGGAATTTATTCATTTATTTTTAGAAAATTTTGTAGCTATAATTTATAGTATGATATTAATTATATATATATATATATATATATATATATATATATAATTTGAGCATTCTGATATAAAATAAGATGAAACTAATTTTAATTACATAAAATACAGCGTATAACGCGCACTTTTAAAACAGAAAATAAAATCGATATTCACAGGTGCACGTCATGTGACGGGTATAAGAATGAGATATTTAAAAATAAAAAGTAGGAGCACAAAAAAATAAGACTTCTACACATATGGATACACTGTTTATTTAAAAGAAATGACATTCCTTTTGAAAAAAAGGTTGTAATTCGGGAAGCATACTATTTTTTCTAAAGCTTGTATAGTATAAGCTTAAAAGTATAAGAATTAGGGATTACAATATCGGACAAAAAGTTCCATACCGGTATTCGGTACTTTTAGATCTTAATACTGGGATACAGTTTTAATACCCCTGTAGTAGAAATTTTAGAAAAAGAAAGAAAACACGAGTGTTTCTTTGTTTTATATTTTCCAGTTTTACTAATATAAAAATATAAAATATAATTTGTAACTTATAAATTATAATAATGTAGAACAAAAAAGTAAAGGAATATACACTCATGTCCATAAATTAAGGATAATGAAGTTCAGGCAAAGAAAGAGACAGAAGCAAAACAAATTTGACATATTTGTAAAGTCTGTTTATTAAACAAAAGGTAAAGAGCAAAAAAGATGCTATATGTTTGACATAATTAATAAAAATTGCGATTTTTACTCCCTGGAGCAAATTTCAAAAAAGAACCTATTTACAAAAACAGTATAACATGGTTAGTATGATGGTTAATACGGAGTATGTCTCCCGGACGATGCAATACAGGCCTTACAACGCCTACGCATGCTGAGTATCAAGTTATCAATCTGATCTTGGGGAATATTACACCACTCATCAAGCAATGCCCTCCGAAGTTCCGGTAGACAGGTGGGAGGGGTTGACGGGCTGCAATTCGTCGGCCAAGCATATCCCACACATGCTCTATTGGATTCAAGTCCGGTGAGTATGCTGGCCAATCCATACGGGTGATATCCTCCGATTGAAGGCATTCGTCTACAATGTTTGCACGGTGAGGACGGGCGTTGTCATCCATAAACAGAAATTCTGCACCCATGGCAGCCCCGAAACAAACGTACATGTTGTTCCAGAATGACATCCCGATAGATGTGGCCTGTCATCGTTACACTCTGAACATGCAGGTCAGTTCTGGAACCAAGAATAATTCCTCCCCAAACGAGCCATCCTGCACCACCGTAACGGTGCGTTTAATGGTGTTCTCTTGGTGGTAACGGGTACCTGGCGCTCTCCATATGAAAGTCCGGCGAGAATCAGACTGCAAACTAAACCTGGACTCGTCGGAAAACATCACACAAGACCACTGTTGCGGTGTCCACAATGCATGCTCTCTACTCCAGGTTAATCGCAGGCGACAGTGAGTTGCGGTAAGGGGAACACATCTGACAGGCCTACGAGCATATAGACCAATGTGCCCTAAGCGTCTGTACACGGTCTGCCTTGAAACTGTCGTACCGGTAGCTGAAGAGAGCTGACGAGACAGGTCTTATGCTGTGCTCCGTCTGTTTCTTTTGGCAGTAACTGCCAAATACCGGTCCTCATTCGGCGTTGTAACTCGGGGGCGACCTGTGCTGTAACATCTACTCACATTACCATCATCTTGGAATCGTTGCCAAAGCCTGGAGATGACACTCTGGGCGATTCCAAGTTCCTCGGATACTTCAGCTGGGTACGTCCACATTCCAGTCGTCCGATAATTCTACCACGTAAAAAATCATCCAAATGTTTCCTTTGTGCCATAACTATGCGGTTATTGCACTGAAAGGCTTTTAAAGCACTTGTGAACAATTTTACTTCTTTGCCACCATTCCTTATATACCCCTCTCTTACACTCTCGTCATTGTGACGTACTATCCGCGCCATCTGGTGGTTTCCTGTAATTTGCATATTCTTCTTCAAGATGTGTGTGATAATTCTACAGGTGAAATTTTTATTTTAGAGTTCAATTTCTGTGTGTGATTCTAAATTATCCTTAATTTATGGACATGAGTGTATTATTCATTTAAATCACAAAAAAGTGTAAATATATTACTATTCAGTCTATTGTACTACTACAAATTTTTGAAATGTGATCTTAAAAAGCATAATGCATCAATTGTTAAGCCTGGAACGTAATTTTATGCAAAAACAAGCAGCTGTCGAAATTGCTCTTTCGGCATCTACGATAGTTAGTGGTACAGTTAGCATTGCGTGAAATACTTTTTTTCCAAGTATTTACCTTTAAATCCCTTACCTTATTAAATAAATCGATTTCTCGTCGTGGTTCAGATGGTTCTCTCGCTACTCCAACTACGCTACAACACCCTCCGACCATAGTACCGTGGATATTAACTTTCGTTCAGTGTGGTCTCGTATGCAAAGAACTTAAATGTCATTGTTAACGATCGAGGCTATGAGTCGTTCGCGTGTGTTTGAGTGTTTTGCAAGGTTTAGAGATGGAAGAGAAGCGACGGACGATGATGAGAGGTGTGGTCGTCCACGTTCGAGTCGGACTGATGAAAATGTCGAACGAGTGCAAGCGTTGGTGCGCTCAGACCGTCGAATGACGATAGAAATGATCGCGGAATCTTTAAACATGAGTGTAGGGTCTGTTTTTACGATAATGACGGAGGATTTAAAGAAAAAGAAACTCTGTGCGCGCTTTGTGCCGCACACTCTGACTACGGAGCAAAAAGAACACTGAATTGCTTCTTCCGAAGATTTGTTTGCCGCGGCCGATGAAGACCCTAACTTTTTGAAAACCATCGTCACCGGAGACGAGTCGTGGTGCCTCGAATATGATCCGGAAACTAAAACGCCAAAGTTCGGAGTGGACAAGTCCGGGAAAGGGTCGACCGATGAAAGTTCGTGCGTCAAAATCAAAAACAAAGACGATGCTGCTCGTGTTTTTCGACAGTCGAGGAATTATCCGCCACGAATTCCTTCGACAAGGGTCCACTGTCACTGGTGCCTTTTACAAGGATGTGCTACACCGGCTACTGAAAAGAATGCGGCGTGTGAGACCCGAAATGTTGGACAGTGGAAACTGGTGTCTCTTGCATGACAATGCACCGTCACACAAATCCATCATGTTCAGCAATTCTTGGCGCGCAGGCAGGTTCTAACCATCGACCACCCCCCATATTCACCTGACCTGTCCTCTCCGGACTATTTTCTGTTCCAAAGTTGAAATTGAAGATGAAGGGACAGCGATACGCGTCGGTAGAGGACATCGAAGTGTCAGTGAAAAGGGACCTGCAGAGTGTTGCAGTCGAGGCGTTCCAGAAGGCGTTCAAAGATCTTATACAAGATCCAAACGTTGTATTGAAGTGCAGGGGGATTATGTAGAAGCTTGATATTAAATAAACTTAATTTTGCTGTGTTATGTTGTCTGTGTGCATTCAGTACTGAACTTTTTGATACACTGTATATAACTATTCCTGTATTGTACTTTGGCTTGTTGAAATTTTTTTAGTTATCTCTAATTCTCTCTAATTTTTGTTCAAGAGACAATTCCTTTTCACTATGGACATTAGTGTAATCATCATCTTCGATAACTGTACCGAATTCTTCTGAATGTAAATAGGTTTGTGGGTAAAAAATTTTAAGAAAATTTACTATAAACTTGTTCAAATTTGAATTGGTTAGTTTCTCTTCGTTATTTTCCTCTTTAAAATCATTATAATTATGTAAATGCCGTAATACATTTTCTATTTCCCTATGCCTTTCTTCTGAGCGATTTTTCAATGTAATATATAATACTTCAGATAGTGATGTGTGTTTTTCTTTCAGTGACTGCAACATGAAATTTATTGTTGCATTAGCTGTTAATAAATTAGAATCTCTCCGACGTAATACTTCGGCAGTCAGTTTTTTTGGAAGTAGAGCTGATACAGTTCTGGATATTAAGTCGAATTCACTATCGGAAAAATTAATTTGCAGGTGTAAGTCGATCATTGCATTTTGTATTTGATTTTTTAGTTTCAAAAATCGTTCCACAGTAGGAGTAAACTGTTCTAACGTGTTTTAGAATCTAATATTAACATATGTTTGTTTTATATTTTCAGTTAATACATATTTTTGTAATAATGTATTTTTTTGTAGGGGACCGTTTAAATATATTAACAGTTTTTAGAACTTTATTAATTATAGGAAGCAATTCCTGATGATTTAATATATCCTCCTCATTAGCAATATTCTTCAACAATTACATAGTCATTATCTTTATAGTCAGAATAACTCTCACTCTCTTCAAAGTCGGAATCCGAATTTTCTATATTCACAGTATGTGGATTCTTCTGTTCTTTAATTTTTTGGTGTAATACATCTATTAATCCAAATTGAATTCCATGAGCATAGCACAATTGCTGATTTGCACCAATCAACTTTCTAACTTCTTTCATAACTGTTGCTCCATTCGTCTCTCTCGTTATGGATACAATATCTTCTTTCAGGGATAATCCATGATTCGTTAATTTAGATCTAAGCACTTCCACACATTTTTCGGCTGGCATACTTCCCAAGACTTGTTTAAGTCCTATACTCCAAATTTTTTTTTTCTGAATGAATATTTATATTTAAATAGCGTTTATTTTTAATATTCGCCCATTCATCAAATGTAAGACTAAATTTTCTACCATTTGCCTTTGTATTAGCTCGTGTTTCAAAGAATTGCGAGTACCGTTAATGTCGTTTATAATAGTTCTTATGATATTAATCGATGTTAGTAAGCTTTTAAAACCACTGGCGTACAGTGATTTTCTTAATTCAGTAGAAGTGCAAAACACTCGAAATGACAAACCATCTAATGCTGTCCTTTTACTTATAATTTCAAACAAAAATTATCTTTTTTTTATGTGTAACATCTTTCCTCGTGATTGCTGGAGATTTGTGGGAGTAATTTCTTGAAAAGGGACGGAAATGCGTAACAGGAAGTTGGGGAAGCGTGCGCTATTTAATTTGACCAATTAGCGCGCTTGATGGTGTCTCTTCGCTACCCTGGCAGTGAAGTTCTGTTTTCTCTTCTTCATTCGGGAGGGGCTCCGCCCCCACCCCCTGCGGTCTAGGCCGTGGGATCTTTGTTTTTGTTTTCTCACTTTAGGATCAGAGAAGAAGCTAAGTCCTTTTGGCAGAGACGTGGTTAGACAATGACGAACGTGTTTCGATACCTGACTTCGATTGCGGAGTACAATTTAAACGACCTGGCCACAGAGCAGCTGGTGTTGCGATCTATCGTAAACAGAACAACTCACATGTTGTGGCTCAACATATGGATATTACTTATCGTCAAACAAGTGGACTGGGTATTGTTAGTCAAGATATTGGGTACATATGTGCGGCAAAATGCTTATTTGAAAATGGACAAACAGTGATTTCGGTGGTCGTATACATTTCTCCGAATCAAACGGTTCAAAAAATTAAAGATTTCCTGCATTTTTTACTTTTACCATATACCGAAGGTGGTTCTGCTCTTTTAAAAAAAAAAACTATCACTCGCTTCCCGGGATTTTGAGTGGGGATTTTAAAGTTAACTTCAGTTTGCTAAAAGCTGAGCCATTCATAGCTTTTTTGAATGATGAACTCAAGCTCGAAATGAACACAAATCAAAATGTTTCGACAACTAACAGTGGTACTATTATTGACGCTATTTTTCAATGGTTTTTAAATATTTTGAAAACACAAGTATATGTGTCATATTTTAGTTATCATAAATTATCATTACTGCTCTTCCCCAAATTGAACAAGAATAATTATTTTTGATAAAAAATTGCATTACTCCTTGAGTTAATTAAATAAATATTTCATTAAAGATATAACTATTCCGTAGAAAATTATTTCCAATCATACTCGATTCATTTTTTTCAGGATTTAAGTTGCTATTGCGAATTTACCACGATAACATGTCAGATGTTACACATCGTATGCGACTACTGTAAGGCTCGTTTCCTTTTTTTCAAAATAATCTGCAATTCCTGAAGGCTTGGGCTTAGAAACTGTGTTCTTAAGTTTGTATCTTTATCGCAATTAGATTCTATCACGTTTAACAAATTTGGTCGTTTTGAAATGTGTATGGAGTCCTTTTGTACTTCCTCTATTCACGTTAATAAGTCTTGAAAATTTCTCTTACATTGTGCCATACTCATTTCATCATATAAATAATGAAACCAAACAAAAGTATTATCAACTGATTTTTTATGTTTTTTAAAGTTGCTTTTATTCATTATTTTGGGTAAATATTAATGAGTTTCTTATAATGAATCCAAAAGATATTTTGAATCCTAAACTATGATATGCAAATATAATGTGAACAACAAACTCACTAATTCAAAAAATATGGAAATATTACGCACTTTCTTCAGAACTAGAACCTTGTTTTCACAGTTACGAATCCTGCGCGTGTGCAGTATCGCTCTGAGCTGTAGTAGGATAGTTTTGTCCCGCCTTCTTGGATGATCTACATATTTTATTATTTGTAAGATGTACTTTATATTCCCTGTCTAATTAATTTCATCTGTTAGGGAGACATAAAAATAAAAACGTATACTATGTTGCTATGTTGGCTATCTCTGGAGGCTATTTAAAAAAAAATTCAATTAAATACCGAAAAAACGGTATTTAAACCTGTGAATACCGGTATTACAAAATTGAACAAATGGCTCGAAATACTGGTATTACAATCCCTAATTAGAACATTAAATACGTACATTTCTCACTTTTTAGTAAAAAAGGGGGTGCACGTGTTACAGTAATTATACCTAAAAGTAAAAAAAAAAAAAATTAAATTGAAAGTAGGTGCGCGTTATACGTCACATTTTACGATAAAGACATTTAAGAAAACCAAAACTGAGTGCAATATTTTTTACAAAATACGAATGATTTTTATTTTTTGCATGAACTAAAAACAAGTAATTGAATATTTTAAATTGAAATTACGGCTATTTTGCAAAAGTCGTGTATAATGAATATGGACCTCTAAAATCTCTGAAAAATTTGACAGTACTAAAGATATTTATACCATTGCTTTTATCTTTTATAAGTAAAATTTATAAAAACAAAACTTTGTTAAATTTTAAATCCTGTTTCAAAGATATTTACATTTATCTCTTATTTTTATTCGCTCATTTTAATGATTCAATGCATTGCAAGTTATTATTTTTAGAGAACATTTTTCAAAAAAAAAAAAAAAAAAACGATACAAATTGTTGTTGAATTTATTTTCATTGTGTATATTAACTTAAATCAAAGAACATAAGAGAACTGCTGAAAAAACAAGGAATATAAAAAAATAATGTCAATTCCTATTTATGTCAATAATTTTTTTATTTCAGTTACTTTTTATTAAATAATACAATTATATATAAATATGTATATACATATGACAGAATTAGAACCTCCACTATGCATGTTGTAAATTTCATGTTATTGCGTGCTTCCTCAGGGTGTTGCATTTACGGTGGCCAGCGTGTATATATAATATACACTGGTGTCCAAATTTAAGTATAAATCGTAAAATGCGAAAACATGGAGTAAATATTCGTAAATTATTCCAAATTTCTTGCGGATATTAATTGGGTGAAGAAGAAACATTGGGTTTATGCAAAACTTTTCAGTCGACTACGTCCTGCGCGAAACACCGGGGCATGTCGGAACGCGGAGAAACCGATTCACGCAGCATAGGCAGTTTAGACAAGTTTCATGCAACTGCTGTGCGAAGGAATGTTGTTAACCACCAAACAAGGCGAATGATGGCACAGAGACGCCAATTGGACATGTTTACGAAAGGAAGAATCGTTGGAATGCTGGAATCCTCACGATCAGAAACCGAAGTGTCTCGAATTCTGAATGTGGCCCAGTCTGTGATCTCAAGACTGTGGTAGAGGCTTCAAAGAACGGGAGATGTTACTCGACAACCAGTATCAGGTCGACCAAAGTCACAACCCCTCGCCAAGACCGATATCTGGTAATAAGTGCGCGAGGTCAGAGGGCCAGTACTGCCAGAGCACTTGGTTCGGCGTTCATAGTCGCCACAGGAATACGAATTTCGAGACAAACTTTTTACAGGAGACTCAATCATGTGGCCTGTATGCCAGAAGACCAGCAATTTGCATTCCCCTCACGTCTGCGCATAAGCTAGCTCGTTTGAACTGGAGTTTGAAACATCAACATTGGAGTGTGGGAGAGCGGGCCAATGCGATGTTCAGTGACGAGTCTTGGTTTAGTTTGAGTAGTGATTCTCAGTGAGTAACGATATTGAGAGAACGTGGAACACGTTTGGAACCAAGAAACATAACGAAAAGACATTTTCCATCAAGGGGAGTAATGGTATGGACAGGCATCATGATGGACGGCTGCACAGACCTCCATTTCTTTGACACGGGGTCTGTGACTGCTCAAAGATACAGAGACGAAGTTCTTGAACCTTATGTTCGCTTATTTCGAAGTGCTGTCGGTTCTGACTTCATATTCATGGATGATAATGCGCCATGTCACCGAGCGGGGCTGATTGATGACTTCATTGAAGCGGAAAACATCCAGCGCATGTAATGGCCTGCAAATTTCCCTGATTTAAATCCTATCGAGTATGTATGGGATATGCTCGGGAGACAAATTTCTGCCCTTTCGCACCCACCAAGCTCCGTTACAGAACTGAAGAGAGCTCTCCAAGAAGCTTGGAACCGTTTGAGCCCACAACTCATGCATAATCTCATAGCAAGTATGGTAAATCGCTGTTCAGCGTGCCTGGCTGTCAGAGGTGACCACACGCCTTATTAAACTGCAGCATCAGTATTTTTATTTAATGTTTCTTTCATTTTTTCTTTAAAGTTTGAATCCTTGGTATGCTCAGTTTTCTTTCAAACTGTTACTTTAGATAATAAAATTAATTATTATCATTCTTTTGATTTTCTTCCTTAATTTATAACCATTTTCCACTCGAATACCACGTTTCCCGGCATTATGATTACAGTTCCTTCTTTATTCACATAATTATCAATTATGCTTAACTTTTGGACACCAGTGTGTATAAAATTAGGCAGAGTGAAAACCAATAGTAGGAGCTAAAAAAAAACTATTTTCTTATGTATGTAGAGTAAAACGAATGAACTGAAAATAAAATTCGCCAGAATATCTGTTTTAAGCTGTTAAAATTTATGTTGTAATAGGCTTTTCAGATTAAAAAAAATATTAAAATGTAGAAGTACAGAATTTAATTGTTTTGTTGAAATTAGTTTCTGGATATCCCTCGAATATTTAAGCACAGATAACGGTTTATTTTGTCCTCAAGACATATTCAATTAAATTTAGGCGGCGATGCATTCTCTAAACCGGTAATTGTCATTCAAGACCTACGTTCAGCCATGCAATATAATTCTAAGGTTTCTAATTAAGCCTCAACAAATGATATTTTTTACGGATTCTGTGACACGTGAATAACTTTAAATTCCGTTTGTAGAGAACATATTCATTTCGCTTAGCCTGAGATATCAATTAGGTTGCACTATAATGGAGTGATGTTCAGTAGCTATTTTTATCTCTAGAAATTGGATAGTTAAATTCATTCTCGTGTATCGTAAATTATGAGAAATAATTTTAATTAGCAAAACTATTTCCCTTTAATATTTTGTGTTGAAAAGTATTTATTATCCTATCTAAGGGAATCCAGAATTAGTTGACAGGAGTTTGAAATGAATAAAACTTTGAATTATGGTTATAATATAGTAAATTTTTAAAATCTCGGATAAAGAAATAAGAAGTATTTTTTTTGTTGAGAAAAACTTACTGCAATAGCAAGCCACAGGGAGATTATCGCCGATGAGCTGCAAAATGTTACTGATTGATTGTAATTTACGTCGTACTTGAAGCAGCACCAGCGCTTTTGGCGATGGACTTCGTAATTTTGAGCCAAGATACAGTGACGAGGATGACAACTGAGATAGCACCCCCTTTCTTAGCATCCACACCACGCCAAAGAGAGGAATTTGAGATTCGATATACAGAGTATCCCAAACTTTACACAGCCAAAAATGCCCAAAGAACTGTACATGTACTATCTATAGTTAACGAGAAAAATACAGCAAAGGATGATGCATGAGGATGAATGATTGATAAGATGCATGATGGGTCTCCAGCTCATTTCTGTGCTCCTGTTCGTAATTAACTGGATATGACATACTTCGGCAGCTGGATTGGATGTAAGGGCCATGTTCTATGGCCACCAAAATCTAAAGTCTCACACCGTTGGTTTTGTTTCCTATGGGACAATTTACATTAATTGGTGTATCGAGACGCCAGTGACTACACAAAAGGATTAGTTGTTGGTCTAAATGCTGCTTGTACTTCGTTGGCATCGCGCTGTAGCGAAGTGTGCACTCATCCTTCTACGGCGTGCTCATGTTTACACGGTGGACACTTTGAAAATCTGTCTTTATAAATATTTACAAATACTACAGTTGATGTATCTAATACGGCCGTGACGTAATGTTTTGTTTTTCGTATTTTTTCATAAACTATGTATTGTACAGGTACAGTTCTTTGGGCATTTGTTATGTACTTCTAACGAGAAACCTGGATTTGTAGGTTTTGTGTGCCATTTTGGGGATACCCTACATTTAAATTGTAAAGCCGTTATCACACACGCATATTGGAACAAACTTTCGAGAAATTTTTCAAGCAGATATGAGGGTAAAGGGAGGCCGTAAACAAAACGATCCCCTCTGTTGTCAGTCGCGCCCTATCTTCACACTCAAAAATTACTCGCCGATTTTTCTGTTTCGAAAACGAACATCCTAAATTATTTCTTTTATTCACTCGCGCTTTTGTTGGAGGTAACAAACAGAAATGGAGCACCATTGTGTTTAAAATATTATACGCAATTAAAATATTATACACCATTTCTGATACATTTGATGAAGCCGAGGTTGCAATCTTTACCGCCATCTTATTTATGATGTAGAGAAGTGATGGGCAAAGTACGGCCCGCGGCCAACTCCGGCCCGCGAAAGCATTTAATTCGGCCCGCCGAGGGTTTATCGACATGGAAGTGTATGGGTACATGGCCCGCTACAAATACGTTTTGACGGTCGAGAAATTAAAAATTTTTTTTTTACTTAGTAGAGTAATAGATGCATAGCCTACAGAAGAAGCTGAACTAGCCGCGTAGTTCATGTGTTGCATAATACGGTGTCCAAAGCGTGGTTAAATGAGAGGCGCGGGCGAGTGAACTCAGTCGCCACTCGCCAGCTCTCACTGAACGATCCGCCCGTTTTACGTTAATTTTGTCTCTGGCTCTTGCTTGGTCGCGTAACGCTTTACATTCATAAATTTTTGAAGAAAAAAACACCCCTTTTAAGATAATGGAGTATAAAAAAAGTCGATTCCGAGTATCGTTTGTTTAAAGAAGAGTGGACTTGGAAATATTTTCTTACCGAATACAACGGTAAACCAATATGTCTTATTTGTTATGAAGCAGTGGCGGTATTTAAAGATTATATGAAAATATTATAAAAAATCAAAACCATTTCCATATGTCTCACACGTCTAACATGCACGTAGAAATTGCTCAGAATGGTAGCTTTCAAAGAAAATTGCTCCAAATACGTGTACATGTGACAAGGCTTTAACAGGCATCTACGCGACGGGTATTCTGTGGCACTATTTTGAACCGGTGACTCGACAACGCCAATTAGTAGTTTGCAACTATTACCATTCAACCTATTCACAACTAACACTCAAAATGTCAATGAACCTAAATTAGTACTTTTCTTTTACAGCGTGTAATTTATAGCTTGTTTCATTTAACGTGGATCAACTTCCATTATTCTACACGATGGTTATTTTGGTGGAATCATGATTTGAACTCGAGGTTGTATAGGAATAATGTCCAAATTTTTGACATTTATATACAGTCCGTGAGTCACGGTCATTTTGTGTTTTAAAAAACGAGGAGAGTTCTCGAAGTCTTCAAAATTTACATTTACTAAAATTTACTACGGATTAATGAGTTTTTTTCATTCATAACCATAATTTTTTCCTCAACAAAATTAATACTTTTAAATAGGCATATTTCTTTGCAGTTTATATTATTGTACTGCCTTTTGCACTATAAACTTAACGGTTTTATGTTCAAACAAATTTATTACTTTTGAAATTGCTGATTCTCTAAAATAAATATTTATGAGAGTAGTTCCTAAAAAATAAAAATATACTTTAATTTGTTTTTTTCCCATGGAAAACAAAGAATCGGGTTTGATTAGAGCTTTATATAGCATAAAAAGCAACATATGCTATAAGAATATCTTACTGTTTATGAAATTCGGGAAAATTTTCTGATATATAAATAATTTAGACATTATAATTTTTCATTTATTGAGATAAATGTGTTCATAATATTTTTATTATTTTGTTTTATTAAAAAAAAAATTGGCAAATTTATTAAAAAATATCTGACAAATATGTGAAAAGTATATTATACTATTAAACGTGTCTAGATAATTTATCATTTCAAAACATACTTTCTCCAACTATATATTTTAGATGAAAAAACTGTTAAAGGAAAATATCAGCATCATATACCCCATTCAGTTATTACATTAATAAGTTACTTTTAAAAATATGTATTGCGTAGACATTAGAGGAATTCTACTTAACACAATAAGGTAAACAAAAATTTATTTGTTTCAAAATGCTGAGATGCTGATGTATTAAAATAAAAAAAAATTCTTTAGTTTTAGATTGAAATCTTATAAAAGTGAATAATCTGGATTAAAATTTGTATTTTTTATGTAGTTTGTCGCTTGCAAATTTTCACTAAGTAATTCAATAATTACTGAAAGGCACAACCGTATTATTTAATGCTTAATATGATCCAAATTCCTTCCTAAAAGGGTTCTGAATTAATTTTAAAGGGTTTTACAAGCAAATTAATCTATTAAACTGTTTTTCTCACATTTCATCGTACTTGTGTTTCACGCTGCAGATATTAGTTCTATTTAAATTTCCTTCTTTTAAAACTTTGAATAATTTTTTATGACCTTTCAAGTTATACAGTAGTTATAGGTATTTCTTAGGTTGAAAATTATCTTCCATATTATTAACGTCTGCTTTAATAGAATAATTCATGTGAGTTGAATTTATCTGAATACTTAATTTATTTGCTGATATACTATAATCTTTTGCTGTTAAATATCTGTTGCTGAAGTTGGCATCTTTTGTAATTATTCTAAATGTAGAAAAAAAAATTATTTTGAACAATTCATGCTGGTTGAACATATGTAATTAATTTTGTTGATTTTCGGGTGATTATCAGTCATCTGGATATCTTTTGGATCATTTGAGTGATTACAAGAATAACATATAATGTATCCGTAGAATAAATTTTGGAAGCTACTATTCAGAATTTTCTTGTTCATAGTTC
>BMAO01029347.1:0-42566 GCA_019973975.1 Trichonephila clavata
GTATGAGCCACAGATACTGGTAGACCGACACATATCTTGATAAAATTTGAAGTAGCCCGTACCCTGGAAAAACCAGCCCACAGTAAAAAACAGTGTAAAAACAAAGTAAAATACGAGTTTTCATGTCCCATTCTCTCTGTGTCAGCGGGTTTGGATAATGGTATAAAACCAATAAAACGAGTTTAATATTTTCCTTTTAAGAAAAAAATGGTTCTATAATAACTATATTTTGCCCATATATAGCTAAGACTTCTGTATAAAGCCTGAACTAAGATTTTTGAAATATATAATTTAGACATGGATTCGTTAATATGTTGATACATATGAGAAGAGGAATTTTAACAAAAACTAAATATTTTTTCAGTTGATAGTTACTCAAAAAATAAAAAGAATTTTTCAAGCTCTATACCCAAATTCTGCTTAGCTAGATTTCTCTCGTTGGGAGTACATAAAAAGTATCCAAAGAACTGTAGCTGTACGATCCATGGTTTAAAAAAAAAAAATACGGTAAAGGATGATGAATGAATGAGGATGTATGAAGGTTCCTGATGGGACTCCGGCGCATATCCGTGCTCCTGTACGTGAATGGTTGGATATGGCATACTCCGACCACTCGATCGGGATATGGGGTTCCGGTTCTATGGCCACGACGATCGCCAAATCTCCCACTTATGGATTCCTTCCCCAAGGGGCCCTCTCAAGAGATCGGTTTTTCGAGAAGTAGTGGTAAATGGACTTCGTTGCTCATCTGCATATTGCTTGTACGGTGGGCAATGTGCTGCCTTTATGTATGCACGTATCCATTCCACGGCGCGCTCAAACCTGCCTGATATCTGCCTCTTTATATATTTGAAAATACTGCTGTTATGGGGAGTACAGTACGGTGTTTTTTCCTTGCGCCAGCTGTGACGTTATACTTCATTTTTTGAATATTTGTCTTAAACTATGGATCGTGTACTGGTACAGTTCTCCGGGCATTCTGTATGTACTTAGAACGAGGAATGTAGTTGTGCAGAGTTTGGAGGCTAGTTTCAGAATACCCTATAGAGGCAAAGTAATATAATCAAAGAAACTCTTTGCATAACAGGTGAATGTTTTGTATATATATATGTAGTGACTCCTTTAAGGGGGTCACTTCACGCAGCATTTTTCCTATCTCTGTAATGTTAAAAATGACCAAACGTAAGGAACATTTTTGAAAAATTGACCAGTTGTTCAGTCAAGAATTTTTTTTTGTAGATTTATTACACTGTTTTTATTATTTTAATGAGAGTTTTTTTTGAAATTTTGATTAGTTTTTTTTTAATAAATTCATACGTGGACTAACACATTAAAAATTTTAAAACGTTGAAAATTCTTGTACATTTTAACCCATAAATATTTTTTGAATAATTTTTTTGACAAAATCTCTCATTAAAATATTTATTTGTATAATATTAATATATGTGTAAAATTTCAAAGCTATTAAATAAGTAGTTTTTCAAAAATGTTCCTTTTGTGTTGAAATTTACACTTTTGAGAAATAGTGATTTTAAGTAAAAACTTACCATTAACTAATACATACCAGAACCATAACTTGGATTGCTGGGATCATCTGCAAGATCATCTTCTTGTCTACATTTTAATTGTCTATTTTTAATTCTAGCTTCTTTTGTTCTTTGTAAAACTGCCTTTTCCGCTTTCCTTATACGGGCATGATCTGCTTCTTGCAATGCTCGACATGTGTAAAATCCAGGTTGAATATTTAATGTATCTAAAACTTTTAATTTGGTAATGAAGCCTTGATTATACAAAGATATAGCTTCATATACTCCAGTTTTTAAAGTACCCAATTGTACAAAAACAGTTTTTGGAATTATGGACCAGATAACACTATTTAAGCTTTCATTACAATTTTGAGTTTTACCGTGCAAGCATCTAGACAGAAGTTCAGGACCTTTGAAAGATCTCTAAATACCTTTTTTATGCAATTCATAATTGCAATAGGTAAGTTGTGTTTATGTTTGTATGTATCCCCTTTCAGTATAGACTTATTATATCCACACCACGAATAATCTCCTATGGGGCATAAACCATGTTGTGGATTCAAATCTGTTGAGATTTTATGAAAAAATGTAGCCCAAATAGCTTGTTTCATGGCTGACAAATTATTTGAGTTATTTCGAATAGCCAAACCATAGTATCTTTGCAATTTGTCTATTTCTGCATCTGTCAATCTATTACGGCCTCCTAGAGATTTTTTTGTCCTCGAGCTTTGTACCTTTTAATTTTGATTTTAATGCCCTGAGTCGTGTCCCCATCCTTTTTTCAACATGACCAACACATTCAAATTTTTCAATGTTGACATTTTTGTAAGGTTTAGATTCTAAAACTGCTTTGTATGCTTTAGAGTCCCCATCACCCAAATATTGTGTATATCGTAAATTATGTAACATCTCTGAGCGATGGAAGATACGAAGGGCACCTTCAACTTCCATTCCTCCACTATTTCCGAAGTAATTTGCCGAACACTCATCACTATGTACATTGCCGTTAAAATGGCATGAGCATTTTCTCGATAATATTTCGGCATCAACAACTTTCCCAGTGTCCATACTAACTGCCGTAACAACACCATTTAGAGAAGTATGGCCCCTTTTCTGCCAGGTACCATCTATAGCTACAGGTACATTTGGGTTACCATTATTAAATGATATTGCTTCGGCAGCAGCTATGCCATAGACACTTTAGCTACTTTTTCTGTCGCATGATTTAATGCATGCATGGACTCGTAAAACTGCATTGGTGGAGGGGGCAAATTCATAACTCCACAAAATATTTTTGCAGCTGCTTCTCCTATTCCAACTGACCTCAAAGCATATGCAAGTCTAGTGTTCACTTCATACATTTTGTATCTTTTTTATTAACTACAATTTTAGTAAACCTGGAATTGAGAACAGGTTGAATAAGACCACAAAAGAGTCACAGCATATTAATAACTCTGTAGCCAAACCCTGAATTTGGCGACGAAATTTGATGTTGATACCTTGTTTTTTACATTTTACACATAATATATGTTGTTTCAAGGCACTAGAAAACAGTGGAATGTCAATTATTTCACAAAAATTTTCAGATGAATCTAAAAATGAAACATACTCATCATTAAACTTACCTAATTTTGATTTTGACGATGAATTCTTAACATACGTAAATGGAGGTTGTTCTACTTCATTGAAGTCCTCAGAAGATGGACTATCTTTACAATTTCCTCCAAACTTCCTTTTTTTAAATGTTTTATTACTAGAACGAGGCATATTATTCAGTTTTTGTGCATTTATATCTGATCAAAATGGAGAATATTGGCTATATTTTACGAGATAAAAAGCAGCACGTGAGTTACCAGATAGTAAACAAACAGCTACAACTAATCACTTCACTTCTTTCCAAATGAGTTGCCGATCAAAATAAATTCTTTTAATCAATTTAAGTTATTTGACAAGGCTGAAAAGTAGCATGTGTCATTTGTTTTGATTTGAAAGGGGCGTGGCAATCAGTTGTTTTAAGATTTGACAGATGTAAACAACTTTTTAAAAAATATTAAAAATACTTCTAATTCAGCTAGAACAAAAATTTAAACTGTATCAGAAAAAGAAAGAGTGGTATTGTATTTTTCAATCAAATTTGAAAAATCGATTTTCTGATCGATTTTTGTGAAGTGACCCCCTTAAATTATTTTTTTAATTCTTTGGTACGAGACTAATATGATAACCTTAATTTTAATCTAGTTGCTCGCGCGCATTTGCAACCAATCACGACTTCCGTTAGAAAGGAGTCGTACGACCTTCACCGCCAGTGTAAAAACTCAGAGCGCTGGGTGCTGTCTCTCTCTTTGTTCTTTGTCTGCTCGCTAACAACATGGCCCCGTCACTGCTGTTTGTCGCTTCTGCTAAGTTTATGTTCGTGCATATTCATTAGTTATTCTAAATGAGCTTGAATGTCGTGTGCGTGTGTGTGTGTGTTATATTTTCTCTATTTTTACCCAAAAAAAATTGCATTTAAATAATCTTTTATTGTATAAATATATTGTTAAAATAATTTTATGCTTATATTTCAATGCATATGACACTAAATATCAAAAGGAAAAAAAATTATTCATTTTTTTCTCTTCTGCAAAATTACAGTTCCAAACGTCGTAAAATACCTTAAAATCTCATACACCATTTGCTCTCTCTTATGAGATCACAAGCGGATATTCTGCAGTAGAACAACTTCTCAGAGAACTCTATTTCTCACACAATATAATACAGTTACACTCAAAAAGCGTGCCAATTACATCTTAAGGCCCTGGGCCCCTACACAAATGTAGGCCCCACCTATGACCATTAAATTAGACAGTATGCAGCATACAATGTAAAGTATTCGTAGAAACAATAGCCCGAAACAAATGTGTATGACTTACAATCTCTCAAACCAGTTCAACCGACTGTCGCCTTTTGACTGAAAGAGTAATAATTGTGTTCGATGGTAGGCCTAGGCCTTATAAGGGCTGAGATCTTCTCTCGGTCCCGCCTAGAGATGTGGGAGGAAGGGAAGGATGACTAGACATGTGGGTTAACCAATCAGATTGAACTCACAAATTACGAACACAATTCTAATAATTCTAATTAGAAGAGATGTTCCCAATCTGAGCAATAGAGTAAATAACGAGATGCGCGAATGATGAGAAGACTTTAAATATCGGTCCTCTTATATCAGGAATGTCAAACTCGCAGCCCAAGAGGAACATTTTTGATTCCCGGCCAATATATCCCTACAGAATAATACATAATAAAATTTTAAAAATCTCTCGAAATTGAAAATATAGCAGTAAAAAAGAGATGTCAGGATATAGACATTAATTTTTTATTATTCTTTTGCATATGTTCACTATAATGTATTATTCGACATAACCCTATGTTTATATAAATATTAAATTTTTTTTTTTTTTGCATTCCACCTAAAGTTAAACCTTGTTTATTTGGCTCGGGTTAGCTTTTGAGTGTGACACACCTGTCATATATCAAATACACTGCCCTAAATATCTGAGCTTTAATTTAACTATGTGACTAATCGTCACTTTAATTCTTTCCGCTGTCTGAAACGCACTAAAAATAGAATAATACCTGATTGGTGGCAATCTATTCTACTCCTCGGATTCTCTATATCTCAATTTCTCTAACTTGAAAACTTAGACTGCATATATATCCGACCTAATCTGAATAATCACGTTTGCTTCTTCAGAGGGTTGATTGCGAGTAAACTCGAATTGTAGCCCAAAGATTCCCCAAGAGGCTTATGTTAAAGGAAGGACGCGGATATATCCGTCACAGTCTATATATGGACAACGGTCATCACATATAGCCAATTGACATATTGCCTGAAATTCCCAGTGTTTTGGAAAATTTCCATCGGAAAAAACATTTGACCGTCGAAATTATTCGATTCATTACCTTTTGAAAGCTGAGTCGAGAACAAGACGAGGCCCTGGGACCGGGCCCGATTCGCCCATGCCTTAAGACGTTAATTACCTCCCAATTAACTTTCAATTTGCAAGAACCGTTTAATACATGAAATCAAAAAGAATATTTTATGCAAATTCTTCTGGCACTTAAAAACCCGTCGTGTAGAGGGGGTCGATGAACGTTAAATCTGTCGAGGCTCAATGTCCTGGTGTTGATATGACGTGGTAATTAGAAGAGGAGGTTATAACTCAGGTGTAGTCCTCGTCTCTCAACCATGATTCAAAATGAAGAGGCCCGAGCGCAATTAACCTTCGTTTTGATTTATAATGGGATGTTCATGTAGCACTCACCCGTACTTAAATAAATTCTTTTTAATGGGGCTATGGATAGGTATCATTATCATTGCTAACTTAGTGCATTTTCTGGGTGCTGGTATCACTTTTTAGTGTGGCACCATATTGGTGGATATCAATTTCCACAATTTAATTTTGACGCCCAGTATCCTTCTCAGAAGGAGGCACCTGAGCTCTAACAATACGAAACTGAACCAGGAATTTAATTTTGATGAGAGCACCCAAGCCAAACGGGCATTCCAAAAATCTTTAACATGCCGCATAATTATACAACATGGAAGCTGTCGGGGTTTTCCCCCCCCTTTCTTTTTTCTTCTTTTTTTTATCATGAAAATCCACCGATTTGGGCCACGGCAAACTTCGGTTTACAATGCCAGCGCCATGGCCACGGTAGCCAAGTGGTCAAGGCATCGAATCGTGGCCAGCATGTCATGAGTTCGAGCTCAGTACCACTAAAGACCCGCAGTGTAGGGGAGTGATGCACGTTTAATCCTGTCGAGAGCTCAAACGTCCTCCTTTTGGTGTGGTGTGGTAGTTAGGAGAGTTTGTGCCAGCTCAGGTGTCGTCCGCGTCACTTGACCATGGTTCAAAATTACGCGGTCCGTCGCCAAAAGCCCTCGTGTAGCTGAACAATGCGACGTTAATATTCATTCACTCACAAGAACAGAGCCAAACCAACTGCGCCAGCTAACTGGCCTTTAAAAAATTTTAATTCTTTAAAATGAATAACAAAATAAGCAAAGTGCCTGAACATTATGCAGTTGTAACGAATCCTTTTTGTGACATTTCACTTGAAGCTATTTTTTCAAAGATACCCCCCCCCCAAAAACACAATACGATTTTTGACAACATTCGATTATAACCTCAGATTCGTCAGTAAGTTAACCCGATTTAGTAGCCCCATAAAATCAAAGGTTTCATCCACGTGAAAGCTGGTGAAATGAATTAGTGCTGCTCGAAAACAGAACATCGCGCAGCTTCGAAAATATTTTCGTGTCAAAGTCGACTCACAACGGCAGCATAACTCCTACGTTCTAACGAGGAACAAAAGCCAGCAATCAAAAAGAAGAAAAACTTATTAATCTTCGCCTGTCAGAAACCAGATTCGTGTATAGCGCGCGCATCATAATAACTTCCCTTTGCCCCAGTTACTGGGGCGGCATACACTACGAGCGCCCCGTTTTTAATTCATCATTAAATACAAAGATTTATTTCCTTAGCATTTCTAGATTCGATTAGACTCAACAAATCTCCAGATTTCTGAGGCTCCATTCTTTTTCGCTCGTAAAGTGTGAAAATGATGGATGAAGCTAAACTCTGCGTGTAATGATATCTAAGTAATGTTTCTGTTGACGAGTTTCTGCTTGAATTACGGAAATGAACCGCAAGGATTTCAATAACAGTAAATTGTTATTCAAGATGAATGACAACGTTTGGAACCGGGATTTTGAAAAAGCTTATAAATGTAAATAATTGTTTGATATTTAGCATCACCTGAATTAGAATTGTTTAAAAAATTCTTTAAATGCAACTTTTTAGCTAAAAAAAAATGAAGAAAAAATGGCATATATTCAAAACATTATTTTATCAAAAATTCTTCTATAGTAATAGCACAACCTCTGACAATAAATTGGGTGAATAGTCATGTAATATTAACATAGGTGAAATATTAACGAAAGATACCTTACTGTGTTGAAGGCCACCGCAATGAACTATCTCGATGACGTAATGCGCGGGTGGAGCCTACAGAGGAGAGCCTTTTGCTGATTGGAGACTTTTTTTATTCTTAGAACTTCTGCTTTATGTTAAGTATTGTACTGTTTTTCGTAATGTATATATATGTAGATGCTGCTCATATGAAGAGATATCCGTATTATATATAAAATTGCTATAAATAATCAATCCCTGGTGTGATTATTACTTGAACCTCCTTGTTGTAACCTAGTGTGTTCAACACTTACTGTCCTTCAAAATAGTCACCTACCATAACTATTCATCGCTGAGATTTGTTACACATGTCTTGGAAACTTTGCAAGAAGTTTACTTTTGGGGCGGAGTTCAAAAGCCTCGTCACGTTTCATTGGATGTTAGGAATACCGCCAATATTGATAACACGTTCTTCTTATCCCTGAAATCTGGGTAACGATTTGTCGCGTGGATTCACGGTTAATCTGCAGTTCATCAGCTATCATGCGTACAGTTAACTCGCGATCTTTAATAATTAATTTCCTCACTTTCTCAATATTTTCGTCACTGACGGAGGTCTTCATCCTTCCGCTACGGGGGTTGTCCGAAGCACTTTTCCTGCTTTTCGAAAGCGGGTGAACCACTCGTACACACACTTCATGGACAGTGCTAGATCTTCATAAACATGTACCAGCATCGCATAAGATTCTTTTGGAGTCTTGCCAAGCTTAAAACAAAACTTTTGTTCGTTCATTTGTCTGTTCTCAGTTAAGAGTTACTAAACAAGCACTTTGTAAAACAAGTCTTACGAAATATCAAATGAATCTCAACTGAAGAACGGTGGGAGCAGATGGTCAACACCTACCGCTACGGATGTGCAGTGTTTTTTTCGCCAGTGTTGCCGGATCGGCCGCTCTGGCTTCATTCGCCGAACTTTACTGTCAAAGGTTGTAATCTGTCTATACATGATGTCATCGAATTCGAGCGACAAGTTTAGAGATGTGATAGTAAGTAGCATGAGTACGACAAACCACCATAGAACATGGGGTCGCAACGTTTAGTCGCAGTAGTTCGCAAGAACAGTTATGAAGAAAAGGATGTCCATTGGGGAATGAAAAGAGGCAATAAAAGGTAATAAATACATTTATTCAACTTAAAGCATGTTTAGAATACAAACAATGCATCACAGATGGATGTCAGAGAAGCAACAACAAGTGATTGTCTCAAGAATTGTTCAAAATTGCGGCTGCATAGGTCATAGTACAGCCGATACCAACGGACGAAGGATTGTCGGACCAATCCGGTGTTCTGGCGGCAATCTCATCTGAAGGGACGACGATCCGTGCCAAGAGATCCTCCACTATAGCCATGGCCATCTTATACACAATGAACCACAATTGGTGAACCATTGTGCATGAACCACGCCTTCTTGTGCTAAATGTCTACAACTCCTTGCAACAACTCCGGGATAAGGGGAAAATCGACATACTTACAGGTTTCTTCAACCCTTCCATGGCACTTCAAATATCCACCATTCGTTTGGACCCTCTCCTCTTTTGACTGGTCGTCCTACCGATGGTACTATTATTGCGATTTTCACCGACTAAGCGTGTTTTGAAACCACATATTCTATGTTGATTTCTCATTCCAATGCTGCCTACTACCACATCTCTGAATTTGTCGGTTGAATTCGGCAACACTATGTATACTAATTGATGAAATCTGTTATGTATATTTAAGTTTTCAAGGCTTATATGTGAAGTATGAATAATTGTAAAATGGATACTTATCCGTTTATTATCATCCAACAAATTCCATTAAATATTCTTGTTTTTTATGCTGTAAGAAGTGATTCTATTAAAATAGACTGACCAAGAAACATTTCATTTTTCGCATAGCAACTGTGTCAGATGGTTGACCAATTTCTGTATCTAGGGCGTTACACATTTCCAAAAATAATAATAATAAAAATCCAATAGCATCTTCCAAAAGAAAAGTAGTATTTGCTTGCTCGTAATAACAGCCATCCGAAAGAAAAATTGACGGATGCGGGTTTCAAGTAAAAGCATGCAAAAATTTAGCTTAAACATACAGGAAAATGTATGAAGCGTATCTTTTGAAATGGGTGTATTTGTTTTAAAAAATCGGGATATCCAAGGGTTTGAGTTGTAATAAAATTTAAAATATTGCTGGATTGGTAACATGGTAGCATAAAATTCTTTTGTATTTTCGAGGATATAAAATTATTCAATACAACTAGCATAATATTTTTTTAAAAAACAATAATAATAATGTTGCGTATATCGGGGCTCGTGGATTTTATGCCAAAAGTTCCCCCATGTGTGGAGTTCCAAAAAACAAAACAGTTCTTCAAGAGCGAAGGGATTTATCGACGAAACAATCCTTAAAATACAATATAAACAGCAATAAAACTCGCACAAAAGTTCCAGAAAGTTCTCACACATTCTACAAAGCTCAGAGATAACTATCAGTGTCTAAAAGTACAGGTACGAAATGATAAAAGTTGTCAGCAAGCAACCACTCGTTCGTAGCCAGACACACAGAACTCTTCGACAACTGAATTAGTGATAAGTTTTGTTCTCTGGATGTCATTGGAACACGGATCGCTGATCCATCCTCCGTCCCATTCGAACAAACTCTGATAAAGCCTGATAGCAGAAGCAGGACCTGGATGGAAAGATGGGGCATCCTAATTGGTTGAATTAATGAAGCTTTCTGGTTGGCTGATAAGAGGAAGGTAAAGAGTCTGGGAGATCATCCTGGCTGAAGTTCTATGTCGAAAATCAGGATTGGAGAGGGTGAACTGGAATTGGTCAGTAGGAATAAATCAGAGGGCTCCCTATTGGCTGCCCTGAAGTTAGATTAAATTTAGGGAGAAGAATAAAACGGCTAGCCTGAGTGGGTTCCCTTAGTGGGAAATATATATATTGAATAAAGATGAAGAATTAAAGTTCAATGGAAAAAATAAAATTTAGCATTTCATTCACCACAAAATGAATGATCAGAACAAACATTTAACTCAGTTTCAGGAAACGACCACTATTGATAGTCTACGCGGCTACCTCTACCACTGCTTCCTGGAACAATTCCCTTACGTCATAGGGCATGACGTCCTTGCCTTGCGCTTTATGATAAATAAATGCAACAGAAAATTATACAACTTATTAAACATGCAGATTTGAATTATTTGCACTATTTTCAGATAAAAAAATTAGGCACTTGATCCCAAAATTCGTAACAATACATTTTTTATCGCTATAGTTCGATTTAATTGAACACATTGCCTTAAAATTGACGACAACAAAATCAAATTGTTTTTACTAACCCATTTTCATTGTGCTACTTTTCTAAATATGTGTACAAAATTTCGCAGCTCTAACTACGTTTTTTAAACTGTTATTTAGCTTTTTGAACAGCTTTACTGAAATTAATTGAAAACGGAAATTAGAGCACTTGACATTTGTATTTCCTTCCTTTCTCAGTGACTCGACAGCCCAGGTGACCCTTGGACTTCTCAAGAAACCTTTTCCAGGCTTGCCTTCTTCCTGCTAATGTTCTCTTAGTTCTCAAAACTAGGAGATCTTTTTCCAGGCCATCAATCCATCTGAGATTTGGCCTGCCCTTTCTTCGTGTGCCAATTGGTTGGGCATTGAAGACTTTTTTAGTGGTGCGGTCTTCATCCATTCTGACAACGTGACCTGCCCATTTAATTCGTTGTATTTTGATGAAGTTAACGATGTCAGATTCTTTATATGATTGATAAAGCTCGTAATTTGATCTTCGCCACGTTGAATTTTCCTGAATTCCTCCAAAAATAAATCTTAAAATCTTCCTTTCGTAGATACTTATGTTCTCATCTGCTCGAGACATGGACCAAATTTCACATGCATAAATTAGTACTGATCTTAAAAGACTTTTATACAATAGAATCTTTGTTTTTCTTTTGATTAAATTCGATTTCATATACTTTCGTATTCCATTAAAACATCTATTAGCCATAGTAATTCTCTTTTGGATTTCATTTATACAATCGTTTCCATTGTTAATTTCTGAACCTAATTAATTGAAACTCTCTGCCTACAACTTCAAAATTATACTCTTCAATTTTAAAGTGGGAATTGTTAAAACAAGATTTGGTGCAAGGCATGTACTTGGTTTTATTTTCATTGATTTTCAGCCCCATTCTGAGGGCCTTTTTCTCTAAAAATAAGAAGGCTTGTGCTAGTGCGGTGGATATTCGGGAAATGATATTAATGTCATCATCAAAAGTCACACACAACTGTATTGATTTATTAAAGATATTTCCTCTGGTATTGATATTGGAATCTGTTACCACTTTTTCTAATGCTAGATTAAAGAGAAGACACGCTAGTGCATCTCCCTGTCAAACGCCATTTTTAGCGCGTTTTTCACGTAGTGGAACAAAAGCGCTATTAGGACCCAAATTTCGTCTTCGTTCCATATTTTGTCGTACCTTTTTCTCAGCCAATAAGCAACCCATTGACCTCGGGTTTTCGCCATTGGGTCGCATTTGTGCCCTAGATGAGCCGAATCATATTTAAATTTTCCCATAGTTTTCCCGAATTTTCCTGAATTTCGCTAGTTGTAAAATACAACATGTGAAAAACGCGCTAAAATTACTTGGCCATGCCAATGATTGATATCTTGTTTATTTCCATTAGGTCCGAAAGATCATTCTGCACCTTGGCCATGATCTTTGTTTTACTTAATGTCAGGCTTATTAGCCTTAATAACATCAGGAATTTTAAACTCTTTCATGGCTGCAATAAGAGCCTTTCTGTTGATGCTATCATAAGCAGTTTTAAAATCCATAAAGAGATGATGCGTATCAATTCTAAGACATCTGTATTCAGCTCTTTCATTTATTTTACTGACTTTTAAATAGCTCTATCTCAGGTTTTTATTTTTCACCATAATCGTGTATTTAAAATGAGCAAAGGCTTTTTGATGTTTAATATAGTTTAGAAACTTTTTCTGGTGGTTTTGCGTAATATGTTTGATAATTCTGTGCATAGAATAAGTATTTTAGGGAATAATGTTTCTTTTTTAAAAAAAAATCATTGAATTTAGAGATTTTTAGGTGTTTTGTAACTGGGTTTTTATAACGTCTGACACGAAAAAAAAGTGTAACTGTCTCGTAATAACAATCCCAACAATGAAATTGTGAGAATCATGTTACAAAAAGACTTCGAATGTTAAGAAATGAATTGTTTAAGAATATTAAAATTTGTAGTAGTAAAAAATTTCAAAATATTAAAATATTTTTTTTTAAATTTAATTTTAAATAATTTTTTGTTTAAAGATAGTGTTTTTTTTTCTTTTTTTTTTATGGAATGGTTATTTCATGTGTGTTCAAATAGGGCATGCGGAAAACCTTTTCATACAAGATTGAAAATGAAAAAAAAAATTGCGTACTGGGTACCTTGTCCCCTTTAGCTATTTTCAAAATGATTCTTGTTTTTCAGTTTATTAACCAGCTAATTTTTCTAAGCCTTAGCTATCCCCAATATACTATAATAGAAATCTGCTTCTTTTCAAAATGAAAAGATTTTGCTGTAAAACTTGTTTTTGTGCGGTAGATAGGGACCACATAAAAAAACAACCGCTCAAAAAATATTCGAAAGTTTCATAAATTCTTACATGTAAGAAAAAAAAAGAAAAAAAAAAACTTCATCGAAATACTATAAAAAACTTCTTTTTATGAGAGGGGAGAGGGACCGCTTCAAATACGCCAATTATTTACGAAATTTATGAGAAAGTACTTCCATAACAAAATAAATAATTAAATTACACATAAAAACATTTTTAAAACGTTTACTTTCTCATTGTATACATGGAGAAATTTTCAAAATGCACACGCATAATTCGCTGCTACTCATCGTAATCCAAAGCGCTATTCATCCTGTGATGAATAAGCTCAAAATCACTTTCGTCACTTGAAGATACAATTTCAATTGTTATTTATTTTTGGCACCATAAAGTAAAAGATAAGTTTTTACGACAAAGGTTGGTTTGTCAGTTGCTTGTAAATGTCATATAACCAGATATGGATGATCGAAGCTTTTTTTGAAATTTCATACTCCTTTCGGGATCGGTATCTATTTTAAAAATGCTTTTCCAATTTGATGGAAAGCTGTATCCCTAAATATATGTTATCCGCTTTTAAAGAATCCGGTTCTTCTTGTCCGTCTTCATAATCTATCAAACTATTCATAATGTCACTGTCATTGAAAGTTTCGTCTTCAATCAAGCGTGGGCTGTTGCCGCGTTGAGAGAAAGCAGCTAAACGTGCATTGTCGGGAGACTGTTTATAAAAAACGAACAGGCCGTCTTGAAGTGTATATATGTAAATTACAGAGGCGTAGCGTACACCCTCGCAACCCCCGCGTCGCAGGGGGGAGGGGGGCTAGACCTGACTAGCGCCAAGTACGTATTTACCCAATTTGTAAAATATTAAAGAAAAAACCTGACATTTCAGAGAGGCCCTAACAATATTCGTGTCACCGGTACATTGATAGAAAACGTTATAGTAGCACCAGAGATATTGAAATTCATATGTCGCATAAAAAATCGCACAAAACCAGGTTCTAGTCAGTGGCGGATTAAGCGGGTGTCGGACCTGGCGGCCGCCAGGGACCCCCAGCGCTGCTAGGGGCCCCAAACTTGATGAGTGCAAAAGCCAGCGACAAACCAACCACGTCACCTTGGAAGAAGAAATGAAAAGATAACAAAGATACAATGGAAACCCCGCTAGAAATTTATCGAGATGTAAAAGAAATCCTAATGTAGAAAACTTTTGAAAATATTTTTAACAATACTGATATCGAATGCATCAGGTGAATGATATTTTTTCGTTTTAAAACGTGCTAAAAATAATTTAAGTACTCATATTATATACAAAATAAAATGTTTTGGACAAAATAGATTTGGTGAAAATAATTGATGAATTTGCCAAAGAGAAATCAAACTGTATAGCAAAGCTGTAAGCTCTTAAGTAAGGTTTTTAATTTTTTTTCCTTCAGTTAAAATTTTTCTTTAACCGATGAGTTTTTTTTTTTTTTTTGCAATACATTTTATTTTGAGAATTTAAAGTAAGCGACTCTCTTTTCACTATTTTAGTTTTTTGACTTTTAAGCCCATGGGCCTCAAATATTTAACCGCCAGGGGCCTCCAACTACCTTAATCCGCCTTTGGTTCTAGTGTATAGAAACATATATTAAGGTAACTTGATATTTTTTTTGAAGATATATTTGTGCCACGATGAAAATTAACTGATTTCTCTGTGTATGAAATTAGAGCTCATTTGCTCTCCAAATAAGTAATTACAGCTCGCTACTAGTTCGTTTTAATTAGTTGTCGCATTAATTTTCGAATGAATGTTTTTCAAAAGGATTTAGCTTCAAATAAATTGACAAACATAACATATAAATATAACATTTTTTTTCTCCTTGTAAGAAATGGCATTTTTGTTAACATCAAAAAGAAATCTATTTTAGATTAAGACTTCATTTCAACTAAATATTCTCCATTTTCATGGGTGCATTTTTGAAGCATATTTATGTTTCTATGTAAAGTAATGCAAAATTTGTTCATTTCTATTGTCCTAAAAATAGAACTTCAAGCATTATTCCTTAACTTAAAAATAATCTTATGAAAGCATTCACATTAAACACACAAAATAAAGTATAGCAGAACCTGTTTTTGTGCGGTTCTTTATGCGATTTTATGTTTGGGTGTTTTTTTCCGTGCGATCTTTTCTTATGCGGTATATGAATTTCAACGGCTTTGGCACCACTGAAATGTTTTCTGTTAATGTACCAGTGGCGATGGAGAATGTTAGGGCCTTCCTGCAAAGTCAGATTTTTTGCCTTTAATTATTTATAGTCGTTGGGGAGAAATATCCAGAGTGCTTAGCTCTTTCGAGCTTTAACTTCTAGAGATACGGGGATTTTTTTTTTGTGTGGTTTTTAGATTTGCTTATTTCACTTTATGAAAAATGTGCTTAAATTAAGAAGATAAAAAGAAATTATTATTACTAAAATGAGAAAAAATTGGTAAAAATTTACAAGAAAATAGCTTAAATGGGGCCCATTCCGTATCAATAATTTAGGAACAAATTTTTAATTTTTCAATTGTGATGTGTTGCTATATTATTCATTTTTAACTGACAATCAGGATAAGAGATATTTTAATTCTTACAAAAACTAGAGCACTTTATCTTAGTTATTATATGAAATTGCTTTGAAAAAAATAGTGATTATATTAACATAAGGGACTGTAAGCTTTAAAATAAAACAGTGATTGATAAATCTGAAGGTTAAAACACTTCTACTATTATACAGAACATACACAAAACATTTCACAGTTAATTATTTTCAAAACTTTTTGAGCAATCGCTGTGCCCGTTTAAGCATTTAAAAAAAACACAGAGTAAAACGCGTCTTACTCTGCTTAAAGTATATCTTGCTTAAAGTAAATACATTTGCTTTTACTAAAACACTTGTAGTTTTTGTTCTAGAGAAAGGAAATAAACTTGGTGATTTTATAAAGCTAATAAGATGACCTATAAAATAAAATCATAAAAATATTTGTCAATTTTTGGCAAAATCCACTAGTTTAGGGTAGTCGGATGCATAACTTCTTAAGAAATGCATTGCTTCAGCCCCATGAACTCAATGCAAACAGACTAATTCAAATGAAATAACTCTTTCAAAAACTATAAATGTATTGCTTCTATTTTTATCCATGAGTTATTAATTTAAAGTAAATTTTAAAATAAATTAATGACTTTTTTTTTTTTTTTTTTTTTTTTTTTTGCAAAATGAAGCATTTAAACATAAAAGCTAAGCCTAAAAAAGAAAATATCTCTTCGTGTTTTATATATTAGTAACTTATTTTTGTACTTCTGCAATTCTAAGTTAAACATTTGAGCACCGGATATCCTAAAAACACTTAAATTTGGAATAAAATATTTGGAGAATAACCATTCAATGAATATACCTGAACTCTTTCCTTAAGCTCTGGCGGGGAAGTTTTTCTCGCGGCTTTTCTTCCGAAAATCCAATAAAAGTATGCTACTTTCCCATCCCAAGAATACCTTTAACTTCACCGACTCCCAGTAAAACCGTTGAAAGGAAATTTCACCTTATTTGGAGTTTCGCAAACTTCTTTCCCGCAGACGTTTGGGGAATAAATCCCGGGGTTTTTTTCCACAAAATTCGCAATCGGGAAAAATCGAACCTAAAATGTATCTTTCTCTCAGCTCGCGTCAGAGTTATAAAAAGTCGTGTATGCGGTGAGAATTTGTGCTGTTGAATATGAGTCAATTGTGAAGGGAACCGGATTTAATGAAAAAATCTTTGATTTTATAGAATTACAAATTTACAATCATACGTACATAAGTTACGTAAAATAGGATTTTCGCTCAAAATGCCAAAAAAGTAAGACATTTACAACTTTTCTTTAAACAGATTTTTTTTTTTTAAAAAAAAAGCTACACTGGTGTCCAAAAGTTAAGTATAAATCGTAAAATGCGATAAACATGGAGTAAATATTCGTAAAATTATTCCAAATTTCTTGCGGATATTAATTGGGTGAAGAAAAAACAGTGCGTTTATGCAAAACTTTTCAGTCGACTACGTCCTGCGCGGAACACCGGCGCATGGTGAAAGCGATTCACGCGGCATAGGCAGTTCAGACAAGTTTCGTGCAACTGCTGTGCGAAGGAACGTTGTTAACCATCAAACAAGGTGAATGATGGTATAAAGACTCCAATTGGACATGTTTATGAAAGGAAGAATCGTTGGAATGCTTGAGTAATCACGATCACAACACGAAGTGTCTCGAATTCTGAATATGGACCAGTCTGTGGTCTCAAGACTGTGTCAGAGGTTTCAAAGAACGGGAGATGTTACCCGACAACCAGTATCAGGTCGACCAAGAGTCACAACCCCTCTCCAAGACCGATATCTGGCAATAAGTGCGCGACGTCAGAGGAGCAGTACTGCCAGAGCACTGGGTTCGGCGCTCACAGTCGCCACAGGAATACGAATTACGAGACAAAGTGACTGAGACTCAATCATGCTGGCATGTATGCCAGAAGACCAGCAGTTTGCATTCCCCTCATGTCTACGCATAAACGCGCTCCTTTGAACTGGAGTTTGAAACATCAACATTGGAGTGTGGGAGAGTCGGCGAATGTGATGTTCAGTGACGAGTCCCGGTTTAGTCTGAGTAGCGATTCTCTGCAGGTAACGATATGGAGAGAACGTGGAACACGTTTTGAACCAAGAAATATAACGGAAAGACATCATTTTCCATCAAGGGGAGCAATGGTATGGGCAGGCATCATGATGGACGGCCGCACAGACCTCCATTTCTTTGACACGGGGTATGTGGCTGCTCAAAGATACAGAGATGAAGTTCTTGAGCCTTATGTTCGCTTGTTTCGAGGTGCTGTCGGTCCTGATTTCATATTCATGGATGATAATGCGCCATGTCACCGAGAGGTGCTAATTGATGACTTCCTTGAAATGGAAAACATCCAGGGCATGTCGTGGCCTGCGAACTCCCCTGATTTAAATCCTATCGAACATGTATTGGATATGCTCGGGAGACAAATTGCAGCCCTTTCGCATCCACCAAGCTCCGTTACAGAACTGAAGAGAGCTCTCCAAGAAACTTGGAACCGTTTGAGCCCACAACTCATTCATCATCTCATATCAAGTATGGTAATAATAGCTGACCATCTTTGGGAAACTGGAACGCGAAGCGTTCCTCCGTCCCATACTTGATGTAAAGGGCCTTTTCGTTGAAGGGCCTTCATGAGGGAAGATCGTCCTGATTGGTTGAGAGGGATGTAGGTGGGAGTGGCTTGGCAGTGGGCGTTTCTGAAGGGCCGCGTCTGTGAGTGTTTAATGGAGGTGAGCTAGCTCTCTATCTGCTTTCCTGGTGTCAGTATAGAAATGGGATATTGCTAAGAATTAAAATATTGAAAGGTTGCCTGTGTGGATGCGCAGAGAAGTTAAAAAGTAAAGTTAAGCAGAGAAATGAATAAATTGAAATGGGGGGGAAAAATAAGAGTAAAGTGGGTCATTCTCCATAAGGGAATGACTCTGAAATAAATTTAAGGTGGGTTGTAGGAGTCCAGAAGGATTCTTCTGGGCCTTTTGCTGTTGATATTGGGGTCATATTGTTCAAGGTGAATCATGTTATAGTTATTGGTATCAGGTAGTTTTTCGAAAAATTTTTTGGCAAGGTTTTGAATATGAGCTTTGAAGGTTGGGATTTTAAGTACTTTATAAATATTCTTATTTCTGGTATAGCTGCAGGTTTTAGTAATACTTCGAATTATAGAATTTTGGGCTGTATCTAGCATTTTTATGTGATAGTTAGCTGCGTATCCCCACACAGGACAACCGTAAGAAAGGATGGGCCGCAAAACAGCAGTGTAGAGAAGTACTTTATTGTATAAATTCATTTTCGAGTTCCGGCAAATTAGGGGGAAAATTGAGCGTAAAGCATTCCGGAACTTATCACGCGCATGTAAAATGTGTTGTCTCCATGTTAAATTTTTCTCTAGGATTAGTCCTAGGTATTTTGTACTCTGAGACCAGTGTAGTGGTGTGGAATATAGGGTAGGAGGAGTGCAGGCTTTTCTTCTCCTTGTGAAAAGGACTGCAACTGTCTTGTCTACGTTAATTTTGATCTTCCATGTATTAAAATATTGTTCTAGTAAATGAAGATGTGCGTTAAGTGCTTTGGTGATGGTGTCGTGATTTTTGTATGTAGCTGAGATAGAGGTGTCATCTGCATAAATGTTAGTGATAGTTTGAGGGTGTGTTGGGATATCATTAATGTATATGTTAAATAGAATGGGATCAAGTATGGTAAATCGCTGTGCAGCGTGCTTGGCTGTTAGAGGGGACCACACGCCTTATTAAACTGCAGCATCAGTATTTTATTTAATGTTTTCTTTCATTTTTTCTTTAAAGTGTGAATTCTTGCTATGCTCAGTTTTCTTTCAAACTGCTACTTTGGATAATAAAATTAATTATTATCATTCTTTTGATTTACTTCCTTACTTTATAACCCTTTTACACTCGCATATCACGTTTCCTACCTTTCTGATTTACAGTTCCTTCTTTATTCACATAGTTATCAATTATGCTTAACTTTTGGACACCAGTGTACTTCTATACTGTGGATACAGATTCTAATTTAAATAGAATTAGCACTTGTACGTTTTAAAATCAAGATAAAAAATTAACCGGGTGAATTTAAGAACAGGAATGAATAGCTTAGAATATATCATTCAGAATAGAATTTCCACAGAATAAGAATTTAACAAGGACATTATTCATTTATTTGCTGTTTTAAAATCATGGTTCTGAAAGTAGTCAGTAGCATTAAGGCTTAAGCTTACACTTGAATAATTAAATTACTAATATTACATATCAAATCCTTTACGTAAATAAAACCAAAGTCATGGCTTTTAAGAAAAATTTACAAGAAAAAAAGAATTAAGAAAATCCTGAGTCGATTTTTTTTTCTCTTTGTAGTTGACAAATTGCAATATGAGGATTTTTTTAATGATTCCCTAAATTTATATTACCATTTCGTTTTTGCTTCCACGAACCTCTTAAACTAATTTAAAATACATCAAATTCTTTCAAAGGCATTTCAAACAGCAGAAAATCCAGGCACGACTTTTTATTTCTTTCAGTTTAATTTTTCCCAACTTTATTTTAAAATTTTTTTTATTAGTTTTATTTTTTTAAGAACGACTCATTTTAAAATACAACTTTCGGATTCTTCTAAGGAGCGATAAAACTCATTATTGCACTTTAAATGAAACTCTTAGAACAGCAGATGGACTTCAACATTCATTCTCCGATTAAATTATTTTGCACTTCACAGAAATGATAACGATGAAATGATACTTCCGATTAATCGCTCATCTCGTGCGAAAAAGGGAAATTGAAACTGTTCCGCCAAAGATGGGATAATTACCGTTGCCAGGTGACAAATCAGATTTCCGATTCGGCTCTTCCAATTTAACCCCCGGGAGATTTGATTTTGAATGATTGCGCCTGATATCGCGGAAGCAATGAGTTTTTCCATTTTTGTTGTGCTTCCTTTAATTTAAACATTTTTGATTCACAGTCAGAAAAAAAAAATATCCACTCCTTCTCGAAATAAGATAAGTAATGAAAATAAGTTTTAGAGTGAGTGAGGGAATATTAACGTCGCACTGTACAGCTAGCTACACGAGGGTTTTTGGCGACGGACCTTGTAATTTTGAACAATGGTCAAGTGACGAGGACGACACCTGAACCGGCACCCACCCCCTCTCCTAACTACCACACCAGCGGGTAGACGTTTGATTTCTCGACAGATTTAACTTGCATCGCTCATCTACACTGCGGGTCTTTAGTGGTGCTGGTCTCGAATTCATGACACGCCAGCCAAGATCAGATACCTTGACCACTAGGCTATCGCGGCTCACAATAAGTTTTAGTGAGTGCGTGAGTGAATATTAACATCGCACTGTTCAGCTACACGAGAGTGTTTGGGGACAGACTTCGTAATTTTTAACCATGGTCAAGTGACGAGGATAACACCTGAGCTGGCACCCCCTCTCCTAACTACCACACCACACCAACAGGAGGACATTTGAGCTCTCGACAGATTTAACGTGCATCGCTCTCCTACACAGCGGGACTTTAGTGGTGCTGGTCTCGAAGTCATGACACTCCAGCCCCGATCCAATACTTTGACCACTAGGCTACCGCGGCCCCCAATAAGTTTTAAAAGGAAAGTGCTAAGATAACTTTAATGTTTAGAAATACAGTAATTCTTAACCCTTACAGAACCACAGGGCTGCTAAGGGTAAATATTAGTACACCCCTTTTTTACACAATAGATGCGTTTCTTAGAAAACCGTGCAAAAAAATCGTGTAAAAAATACATGCAACATATGATAAATTTGGGATCTGTTCCACAGTTTTAAGAAATCGTGTAAAATGAATTTTTATATCCCCCAAATTTTTTTGGAATTCGTGTTAGAACAAAAAAATTCGTGTGAAACAAAAATTCGTTAAATTCATGTACTGTGTTGTTTCAAAATCATGTAAGAAAGTAGCTGCGTGTATGTAACTGTTTCTTTTAGTTTGTTTACACGTAAAAGAAATAAAAATCAGGAGAACTATATGTGCATAATAACATGTAATTTATTTAGATCAATATCTCAATTCAATTGGGATCCATGAGTAGTTTTAATAGGCATTTGTTTTCATTTGTTCAAATAGTCTTTATTATTGAACATAACTATATTGACCAAATAGCATAAACACATGTGGGAAAACACAGTAATATATTATTACGCAACCCACACAATAAACTGAAATAATAACAGAGGCAATTAGACTATATTCGTACAAAGCTTTATAAACCGCCTATATATTTCTTTGCTCAAAATTTTAATTTAAAGTAAATTGAAGGATTGCTTTAAAATTAACATAAATATAAAAATATTTAGATCAACGGCCTTTTTTTTTAGTGTTGTGGTCAAGAAGTCAAATAATTGTTTTATTTCACGTTTTTTAATGCGAATAGCGAAGAGGAACAGCTTTTTGATATATATATAGTCGTGATAGTATACAGTCTTAGTCATAGTAGCACAATAGCAAACTCCTGGCCTGGGCCTCTATGACCCAGAGTAATGGCAAATACAGATGAAGGTTGGCTGGCCTCAAAACTTTGTTTAAACCTGCAGTCCTGGTTCCTAAGGCCAGGAGTTTGCTATAGTACTACTGTGGCTATACTATCATGACAATAGTTATCTTAAGTTTATAACTATTTTCTATATATATATATATATATACCGTATTTATTTGAATCTAAGCAGAGCCCTCTCAATTCTCAACATGATTATGTGAAAAAAATGTTGTCATCGATTCTAAGCCGCACACCAAATTCTCCACACGTTTTAGCGAAAAAATTTTAAAAATAGTGTGAAAGGTTTATCGCGTTATCGATACTTTAAGTCATTTTTAAAAAGTTAATGAGAGTTCTAGAAAGAATTGAATTAATTTATTTTATCACTATTAAAACCTTTTAAATGCATACGTGAGCCTGTAATTGCGCAAACCATCAATATCATATGTTCCGAAAATTATTCGCCACTCCTACTGTTACAGCCGATTTCGAGGCCGTGGTAGCCAAGTGGTCTAGGCATCGGATCGTGGCTAGCATGTCATGAGTTCGATCCCAGTACCACTGAAGACCCGCCGTGTAGGGGAGCGATGCACGTAAAATCTGTCGAGAGCTCAAACGTCCTCCCATTGGTGTGGTGTGGTAGTTAGAAGAGGGGGTGCCTGCTCAGGTGTCGTCCACGTCACTTGACCATGGTTCAAAATTACGCGGACCGTTCCCAAAGAGCCCTCGTGTAGCTGAACAGTGGGACGTTAATATTCACTCACTACAGCCGATTTCGAAAATGGTGCTGGAGTCGCCATTTTTCCACTCGGTGTCGTCTTCCATGCCATCTAATAATTTTTTTGGTCCAGTGGAAAACTTAATTGAAGATTAACAAGCAAAAATCATATCACGTTGCTTACACCATCGACGTATATTTGTTTCATCCGTATCGAAATTTCTAGCCGATGGATTGTTTCCTTTTTTTCTGCAAATAAAAGGTCGTCCTTTTCATATTTGCGTCATAGTGAAGCTCTATTACCGAGATTTCTTTGATGTTTAGGTGTTTGAAAGAAAGCGCGCGCATACAAATATAAATTCCAAAATACAAATAGACAACGATGTTTAGAGTAGACTGAATATACTGAAGATAAACAGCAGAATGGGATTAGTCATCCATGCAAGTGGCCATAATGGAGGGTTAAATTTTTCCTTTGGAAAGGATTTAAACTCAATTTCCCCATTCGACGATTTTTTTTTTTTTTTTTGCCTTTGATTCTAAGCCGTATTCAATTTTTAGTAGCCTTAACACTAGAAAAATAGTACGGCTAAGATTCGAGAAAAAACGCTATTTATATTTTATCTCTCGTAATTACATAGTGATTCAATCAATCTACAAAACAACCCGAGATATAACATTTACCACCTATGATTGCCTTCTTTCTGGGTCTAAGCAAAAATTGCAATACGTTTTCATTGCCGCCTCTTAAAGATCACGTCCCTGAAATTATCTTTCGCCACAGATCGAGAAGAAATCAATCTTTAGCCAAACAATCAAAGTAATATTCGTTCGCTTGTAATGACAATCATATCACGGAAAACGGGCACCTTGCTTAAGCAAAAGCTAACTACGTGTTTTATATCCGAAACTATTGAAAATATCCGGAGAGAGAGTGTTGTTTATTATTCCTAAATTATGAATGGTTCTCTGGTATTCCTTTTGTACCTTTTACAAAAAGAACATTTTTCACCCATAGAATGAAAATCGAATAAATTAAAAACACATACAGTCGACTCTCGATAATTCGAAGTTGAAGGGACCCATGAAAAACTTCGAATTATCAAGAGAGCAAGAAAAAACTTCCGAATTTTTTTTCTTTCAGATTTAAATTTTAAACTATGTAATAAAACAACAGTTGCACATACGTATAAAATTACTTTGAAATATTTTTAAAAAGTACATATTATACAGTATAAACATTATACTGAAGTTAAAAGTCGTGTATTAAAAAAATACATTTATGTAGTAATTCTAAAACAAGACTCCTTCACGCTCCACCATATCTCTTCCATTTCTCACTGAAAATAAAATCGTTTCGCGAACTCGGTTCCCTCAGATACTGTCCCCAACAATATTGGTTCTTCAAGGCAGGGTTCAGTCCGGCCCGTGTTTTATTAGGTATCTCATTCTATGTCACACAGATGAGCCAAAAATCGTTATGTCAGTCCGATGCAAAAAAAAAAACACAATCTTCGCCAGAGGAAAAGGGAAACACAAAGAAGGAATGGCAGGTAGATGGGTCATCAAAGAGGCTACGTTACAGGGGAGACATGCAGAGACAATACAAAATATGCAGGTTCCAACCTGTTTTCTACGGGACTCTAGATAGTAAGTGTTCGAATGGTCGAGAGTTTTCTTAGATAACTTCGAATTATAGCGTGTTGTAGTCTGGCCAGCAACAGATTTTACTTCGAAATATTGAGTGTAACAAAACGTCAAGATTTTTTCTGAGGACTGAGCATATACTTCGAATTAGAGAGAGGTTCGTGTCATTGAAGGTTTGAGAGAATTATCGAGAGTCTACTGTAATTATTACTTCTTTTTCTTGAATCCAACCTCACTTCTAATAAATCATCTCTTTTTCTCTTTTCACCCTTCTCGTTTTCAGGGAGGCAGTAGCCTAGTCGTCACAAACTCGTGACCAAAGTGTCACGGGTTCGAATCCTGGTGCCCCAGATATTTTCTCCGAATAACCGAGAAATCGTATGACTCAATCACGTTTGAATAATTTAAGCTTGATGTGAATATTGACAATGAAATGTTATTAACAGTTAATTTTGAAAACATAATTAATGACATTTTTGGAAATTTAAAATGTAGGAAAATAATTTTCTAACAAAACATTAATTCATTATGGATTGCAGCTGTTAAACTTACCGGGTATGAACACCTAATTCGATAAAATGGCAGCAGGTGGGTCTTACTTTTCCAAAGGGACCCAGGGCCTCAAGAAGTCTTGTCACTGCCAACATCATTTTGACAATCTTGTATATGAAATATTTTTTAAAACAAGTAACAGTAGTTATTTTGACCCATTACTCCCATTAGATAGTGTGGCCGTGGTATCCTAGTGGTAAAGGTCACGGTTTCGTAGTGGGCGTGTCATGAGTTCGAGCCTCTTCTTCTTCTTCTTAGCCAACGCCCACCCTTGGCTGTTAGGCCATTAGGTGACGTGCTGACCAGTAGAGATGGGCCTCCTTGAAAATGCTGTTTTGATAGTTTTTACTGTGGTCTAGAGCAGAGCTTTAAGTGTTCAGCGTTCATAGTACCGTAGCCGCAAAGCTGGTACTCTAGTGATGGTAGGACATTGATGCGGTGATGTTCGAGCCTAGTACCGCGGAAGACCTGCCGTGAAGAAGCAGCCACTGCCCGTTCAATCTGTCGAGACTCAAACGTCCACCTGTTGGTGTGATGTAGAGGTTAGGAGAAGGGGGTCCCAGTTCAGGTGTCGTCCTCGTCACTTGACTAATGCTCAAGATGACGAGATTTGTCCCCAATAGCCCTCGAGCAGCTTTTTAGTTAGACCAAAATTTTACTCTCTATCTGACCACATAATTGGGATCATAATAAAGGGCACCAGTGTAAACTTGAAATGTCCAGACAGAGGTCATTTTATGACTCTTCTCGCTGGGTGAGTGAGTGCTTAACATCGCGCTCTTCATCTACTCCAGGGCTTTTGGTGACGAACCTCGTAATTTTGAGCCATGGTCAAGAGACGCGGACGACACCTGAGCTGGCACCCCCTTTCTTAACTACCACACCACACCGACGAGAGGACGTTTGAACTATCGATGCATTAAACATGCATAGTTCCCCTACACGGCGGGTCTTCAGTGGTACTAGGCTCGAACTCATGACACACCGATTACGAGTCCGTCACCTTGACCCTTTGGCTACAGCGGCCACCTATTTTCGCTGGACTCCTTAGGAAACGAAAGCGCGATCATTGCATTAATAAAATAAAAGTTTTTGACTCGACTTGGAATTTGATTTTAATTTACGTCGCTCCCTAAAGCGGGTGATATTGGCGACGGACCTCGTAGCTTTAGCCAAGGTCAAGTGATGAGGATGACACCTGACCTGGCACAATACTTTCCAAATCTCCACACCAACTTGAAGACTTTGATCCTTGATAGATTTGTAGTCATCAGTCTGGATACGCAGCGTAATTCTAGAGGGATCAGGACTCGAACCCAAGACTTAGTTTCAGCCATGACTATTCGGGTACGACGGACACTCACCATTGTTCAAAATTTGGCTTCAACATGTGGACGACACCTGAGCAGGCACCCATTCTCCTAACTTCCACACCACACTAAAGGGAAGATGTTTCAGCTTTCGACAGATTTAACGTGCATCACTCCTCTACACGGCGGGTCTTCGGTGGTACTGGGCTCGAACTTATGATACGCCGGCCGCGATTCCGTTACCTCGACCACTAGGCTCTCTATCGAGGCTACTCATATCATTACAATCATAAAATAATTTTTTTTTATCGAGAACAATTATAAACCCCGTGCACCACAAACTATCGCACGGGGGCTTACAGAAGGTAGCGTGAAGCACACATCACAAAGGAAAGAAGGAATTTTTTTTTTAAAGTCATGAAGGATTACAACACAAACATACATGTCTTCTCCGGGATTCGAACCCAGGCCCTACGGCACCGCAGTCAGCGTGACTAACTACTATACCAGATGGATGGCAATGATAACAATGATTGTAATGAAGTGAATATGTTTAGATGACGTTTTTCATCAGTGGGTGAGTGAAAGTTTATTAACGCCTGTGTGTGCTACACAGCCGCACGAGGGCTGAAGATGAATCTCAACATCATGAACCATGGTCAAGTGACGAGGACGACACCTGAGCAGACACCCCTTCTCCTAACTTCCACACCACACCAGCGAGAGAAAGTTTGAGCTTTGACAGATTTAACGTGCAACGCCCCCCCCCCTCCCTTTTTTTTTTACACTGCGAGCTTAAGCGGCACTGGGCTCCAACTCATGACACAACAGCCACGAATGAATGTCTTTGACCACTACGCGCTACCGTGGCCACATTAAAAATTAAGATTACATTCACAATAGTTAAATTTTGGGGACATCAACCTATAGTTAAACATAATTATTTCTGTCTCCAGAACCTATTTCTAAGAAACATCATTCACATATGCAGAAGCATTTAATCTAATATATATGCTGCATAAGAATACAAACAAACAGAAGCTCTGGAACTGATGCATCGACCTGCCCCGCTGGCAACTGTGCGGTCGAGCGGTTTCTTTGGGGGTGGCCCAAATGAGATTAAGGATTTGGCATGTCGTGTTCACCAGAGCGCATGCGGCTGTGCCCCAGTGAATACTTTTACCGCTTTATTTATGTCGGAATGGGCAAACTGTTCGATCAGGAATTAGATTACTTACGAGATATGGGTGAGCTGAGAGACAAGAATATAAAAATGGAATTCTTGTTTAAAAAGAAATAAGTGGGGTACGATTCGGAATTATTTTGTCCATAATGAGTAAATTTTTGAAAAAAATTGCTCCTTATGATTACAAAACATACATACATAAATCGATATATAGCAGAGGTTCAAAAACTTTTTTGTCTCGTAGACCCTTTTTCCCTTTCATAGCACGTTTTTCGGTTTTGGGTAGACCCCTACTTACCTAATAAATGAAATTTTACAAATTTATCAACTTTTTTTTTATAGTTGGTATAGAGCCATACTTACTTAAAAATATTTAAATTTATAACTGTAGTGAAGTGCAGTAGAACGTCGTTTATCCGAATCAATTGGGACTGGATACCGTTCAGATATGCATTGTTCGGATAACCGAACGCGATCTATGCAGTATCTGAAACCGGACACTATACGAATATTGAAAATCATCACATGCAGGAAACATTCTTGAAGAAAAATCAAAATAGGTACAAAACGTCGCAATTTTACCTTGATTTTGGAAAATAATCACTTATTTTTCGCTGTACACCTTCGTTTTTTCGCTGCAAGGTCTCTGATTCTCTTGAGCATCAGTAGTTGAGTAGGACAGCACTCTGATTGTTGTTGATACCACTCCATAGCTGTCTCTAACGCAGAAACGCGTCAGCATTTGATGGACCATAGCTTACTTTCGTTATTATTGCTTCCCGTCACTTTTGGCATCACGCGAAACTACTGTTGAGCACATTGCACTGCTTGAAAAAGATATTTGACGCTCTGGATAAACGACGTTCTACACTGTATAGTGTTTTAAACTTAAGAAGCATATGTTAATTAATAAAATTAAAATTTAATTAATGCATAAAATAATTGAGCAACAAACAAATGATTTTAATGGGAAGGACGAATCTGATGTTTCAATAACAAATTCTCAACATTTGGCATCAATCTTGTCAGATTTAACCCTAAATCGGCTCTGTTAATACTGTCCACACACAGTAATTTTTTTTTTTTTTAGTTTGGCAACCGCGCTGAGACTCCTTCTCGTAGGAAAAGCAACTAAGAACTTTCTCAAGAAATTCCATAATTCGGGATAAATAACAGGAATGTTTTTTAAAGCCAAAAATGCTGAAATCAGTTTCAAAACTGAACTTCAAGATCTACGTTAGTGTCTATTCCTATCAGTCCCTCTTGCAATCTGACATTCTTTTTTTTCCCCGATGTGACCATATGAATTCATTGCCTACTGTGGTATCACCATAGTCAAAGCATTCTCAAACCTAGTTTCAAAATCTGAATAAAAGGTATTTAAATATTGAAAGTAGATTAAAACGTCATTTTCCTAGCAGGTTGTCTGCGACAAATTGGAAAACTAGGAAAATTCGCAAACGTACAATATAACACTTCTTTAGTCTAATTCTTGCATGAAACGCTGAAATGATAGTTCTTGTTTTGATGGTATTTATGCTGTTGTCTTGGTCTCATTAAATTTAGTAAATATATCTGTCAAATAAATAAATCTGGTTTCCACTTGAATAAATCTCCTTTTAAAATTAAAGTCACGATCTGGTTTAATAAGAGCCAATATCGTAGACCCCCCCCCCATTTATAGCTCATAGACCCCCAAGTTACTTTTACGCTTACGTAGACCTTTCCAGGTTGTCATAGACCCCTAGGTGACGATATAGACCACTTTGGGATTCACTGATATATATGAAGGAGAAAAGAGATTCATTCATTCATCACGGTATCTCCACAACTATTAGACCCAGAGCTTCGAACCGGAACCAAAGCGAAAAACATCGCTTTATTTCGGTTCGATATATCTTCAGTCATTTTGTGTGTGTTCCTGTAACCAAACTATCAATATTTGCTAATTAAACGTCAACCATATAATTATCATCATTACATGCACATTGCTTCTCGATTTCCTGTTTTGATGTTCACTAGTACTTTCCTGTTTCAGTTTCGCATGAAACTACTTGTAGAAGGCAGATTTAATTCAGTTCAATGAGCTAGCACACATGATTTTTTTAAGAAAAAATTTAATAGAATTACATTTTTTGTTCATGATAGAATTATATTTTTAGTACAAATAAGAAGATACACTCATGGACAAAAAAATTAGCGCACCAAGAAATAATTGCGGGATCATAACGAAACTTGGCATGAAGGTACATGTCGGGGAGATATGCAAATGATTAGAAATGCAGTGTGATTACGCATTACATATAGCCGGTAGAGGGCGTTAAACGTCGTTCTCAAGGGAGTATAAAACAAGTAACCAAAGCGTGTTTGAGTGCGCTGAATCGTTTACAAAGGAAGCGCTAAAGTAGACATGCCATTACGCCGTTTTCGAAGACAATATGAGCAGCTGTCACAGTTTGAGAGGAGGAGGATCATTGGCATGATGGAAGGTGGCGAGTAGCTCGTCAATTAGGCCACTCTGATTGTGTTGTGAGGAGGTGTTGGGACCAGTGGATCCGAGAGATGTCATTTACACGAAGACCAGACTCAGGACGCCCTCGACAGACCAGTCATAGAGAAGACCGCCACATCGTAAGAAATGCACGCGTACAGCCAACTGCTTCATCGGCCGCCATCCAGGCACAGGTAGAACTTTCACTAGGAGCCGCTGTGTCTTCTCTAACCATTCGAAGGCGCCTGGCTGAAGGACATTTGGGATCGCGGCACCCATTACAGAGCTGCCCTTGACGCCTACCCATCAACGCCTCCGTTTCGAGTGATGCCACGCACGAGGAAACTGGACTGCAGCGGAATGGAACCAGGTCGTCTTTAGCGACGAATCCAGATTCAATCTCAGCAGTGATAACAATCGTGTTCGTGTGGGGAGACCCCGTGGTGAACGCCTCTATCTTGCCTTTGCTTTACAGCGACACACCGCTCCCACAGTTGGTGCGATGGTATGGGGTGCCATTGCCTACAATACATGGTCACCCCTAGCATTGATCCGTGGCACCATTACAGCCCAGCGGTATGTCCATAACATCCTGCAACCATATGTGTTGCCACTCATGCAGCGGCTTCCAGAAGCCATTTTTCAACAAGACAATGCTCGGCCTCACACGGCAAGGGTGTCACAAGACTGCCTCCGCACTGTTACTACCTTTCCTTGGCCTGCCCGATCCCCAGATTTGTCTCCAATCGAGCATATCTGGGATCATTTGGGACGGTGAGTTGGGCATCCCACGAGTTTGAACGAACTAGAGGCAAGGTTACAGCAAATATGGAACGAAATGCCTCAAGACATCATACAGAACTTACATGTCTGAATGCCCGATCGTATCGCATCGTGCATTCACGCTAGAGGGGGTTCAACAGGGTGTTAAATCCTCCATTCTTTTGCCTTTTTCTCTGAAATAAATTATCCTTTTTCTTTGATTTTCTAATCATATCAAAGTAGTCATTACGTATGTAAAATTTCGTTTCATTTTGACGACTCCTTCTTGGTGCGCTAATTTTTTTGTCCATGAGTGTACATAAAGTAAGATTATTCATTCAGAACTGAACCGATATTTTTTCATTGAGTAGGGACGAAAACATTACGGTTTGAAATCCTGATTAGACATACAGAATTGAAATTTGGCAGTCATGTTCTTTTCACGGAGTAAAGATCCGCTACAAAAGGGATTTTGCAAAAATCGTACCCGGAGTGTTATAGATAGATACTCTAGTTCTTGAAATATACGACTTGAAATTTGGTGAACATGTTTCTTTTGTTGAGTTGAAATCCCCTAAGAACGGGTCTTACAGAAATCGACTGCCAAGAGGGGAAGGGGAGTTAACAGGTCATTTTGATAAAATTTCCGATTTTGAACTATTAGCTTTGGGCTGGAAATTTGGCAAGCATATTTTTTTAGAAGAGATCCACTATATAAATGGGTTTTGCGATAGTCCACTTTGTGGGTGGGACAAGAGGTGAGAGTTATAAGAATGTTTTTAATAGAATCGAACGCTTAATGATAGGACTTGATTTATATACACACAATTTATATATATACAAAAATAAAAACCACTTTGCAGATGGTGTTTTTGCAGTTGACATGCATTCTTTTATTTTTAAATTTATTCAAGAACTTTAAGAATTTTTTGTATGTTAAGATCTTTTTGTTGGTTTATTGTTTGTTTTAGTATGTAACATTGTACAATTTTACAATAGTCATTCAATTCAGTTTGTTATAAATAATCATTTCGCTTACACATGCTGTTATTAGGCTTGTCTTCATTATACTTTCTAAGTTTTTTTCTTCACTTTCTATTGCACTATTATTTCGAAATTTTCTGCTGGATGGAAAAGGCTGGATCCTGTAAAGCAAGCTTAATCCTATTTACTGTCCTAAGTCAGTGACAGCTCTAGAAAACATAACAGTTTTCTATTTTGGTCTATAGACTTTTTTAAATGACCACTTATATTTTGGCGGGTTTTAAAATCCATTTTCAAGCATTCATAGCATTGTAGGAATTACAATGTCTTTTATTGTTTTATTTTATTATACTACATATATAAACAGTATATATTCATACAACATCATGAAATACCCAACGAAGCGGGGGAGGGGGGGTAATGGCTAGTATGAAGGTAAAAATTAGAAGTACCAACAGAATGGTGTCATTAACAAAAAATTTTTTAAAAACTGAAACAGTGTCGGTTGCACTCAAACCTTTTTCTTCCTTTATGTGTGTATCCTTATTTTATACAATAATTAACATTACACTGCATTTAAGTTTCGTGGGTGCTTTTAATATAAATGAAACAATTTATTAAATTAAAGTTTATACAATTGGTCATTAAATAAAACTATTATTAATAAGGTGGCCCATTTTTTAAACTAATGAAAAGGAAGACGAAAAAATTACAAAATAAAAATATGAAATATTTTATTAATTAAAACAAAAATACACTAATTACACTCCTATTCCTTTTAATTATTTACTCAAAGGAGTATTTTTCCATTGAATGAATTTTTTTTTGTCAATATATCATTTTCTAAAAGTATCGGAAATTTCAGAGAGCGAGCAAGAAATATTCTTCATATTGAACTTACAGTAAGTGCTACTAGTAATGTATCAACATTCAACCTTGATTTCTCACTAGTCCAAAAATCATTACCAATTGAAAGAACTTTTTCAATTGCTGCATTAGTTCCAGAGCAGCACAACCTAAATTCAACAAGAATAACTAAATTTGCATAAGGAATGTGTTCAGTTTTGAAATGGTTTGTTATATTTCCATCCATCTTTTATCAATTTCAACACATGCTGATTTTCCCATTGTTCTAATTTATCAGAATTTAAATATATGCATAATTTCTTCAAGAAGACAATTGTCATCGATTTTAAAAAATATCAGGCATTTCTTTCAATAAACACTCAACACAATTTTCTATATTTTCCCAATTTACTAGTGATTAAGTCAAAAAAACACCATTGAAAACTGTTATTTCCTGTGATATTTGCTTCAAACCATTCTTCGACATTTTGGAACATGTTGATTCTTATAAGTGTTTGGCAATTTTCTTTTTATTATTAAAGGAATAAATTTTTCTTGAAATTATGATTTATATTGGAGGACAAAATTGTTTAAAATAAGACTAACTGCTGTAGCTGAAATATGTTTCGCCATCAATATTTTGAATCGTTTTGTCAAAAATAGATGCCAGATTATGTACAAAATACATTAATTACTCTGATAATTTATATTGTACTAGCACATGATGCATAACAGTTCGGCCTGGTATCTCTCAATACAGAGATTAACATATTAGTTTGAAAATATTCAAAAGGAGGACATTTTTAAGAGAAGGACAGAACCTATAAAAGGAGGATGATTGGTCCTTTATAATTAAACAACCGAAACCTTTAAAATATAAGAAATGAATGTTTTTGTTTCTAATCCCACATGGGTTATAGCTACATTACACCTTCTCCATGAAACCAAAAATCTCCAAAAATAAAATAGGATCTTTTAAAATCTCATAAATAGTAAATTCAGGCCTGATCTGCTATGCACCAATGACACTCAATAAAGAACCTCTTGTCTTGCCAGAAAGTAAAAGCTTTGATGGAGACACTCAAAAGGCATGAGAGAGCTGTGTCTGCTGTTTTTTAGAAATATTGAGTTGGTGCGAAGCCTGCAAGTTCCTGGATAACGTTTATCACTATTGACATTCTGTGTTAATTTTACTAAATGTTCAAATAAAAATGCTGTTTTTCATGAGATTTAATATTTTCTGTGAATAGTACAAAATTTTCTTTTCATAATCTGGGATTTTACATTTTTATTAATAATGTGTTCAGAGCCCCTGTTTGTTATCATACAGTACAAATAATTTTTATAACTACTTTTTGTTATTTAAATTCTTTTTAAATGATTTTGGAATAAATACAAACTATATTTTACAAATGTTATGTGTATTGAAAATATTTTTTTAAGTTTCTGTAACTATGAAATTTGTTGTGAATTGAAGTTGATTGTTTCAAAGCAACATAAAGGCTATTGGGAACATTAGGCTATACCTGAATTCTGAGTCATGCTCAAGTGACAAACACAATATCTATGTGTAATGGGGGATCTCAATCTCCAAATTATGACACTATTCCAAACTTAATACGTATCAGCCTTTGACTTGGTAGGTCTTTGATGTCATCAGGAGAGGGTCACTTTTTAACCTAGGCATATACCAAACATGCAAAAGGTTTGTGGGCACAAAAAATTAAAGGGCCGAAAAAGAGACAGAAAAAAAATTTATCACAATTATATCATCACCTAGCCAGTCATGAGAGACGCATTTTTGCTCTTAAGAGAGTAAAATGAAATGAGAACTACTATGGAAAAAGAAAAGCTTAACAGTTTTATGTTGCAATGCACTTAAAATGATATTACAATAACGTCATTGATGATTTTGCAAAGATCAACGCTCGAAAATCTTTGTTTTACAAGAACAATGAGAGTGACCCAACAAAGAATAACGATATCTAAAAGAAAAAGATAGTCAAGGGATAAGTGATGAAAAAGATGATAATTAACAATTTGGAAACAGTTCAAACAATTGTGTACATTCTATACTGTAACTGAAAACGATTTCATTAATTTACTGTACTAATTTACAAAAGGGTGGGTGGCCTTAAGGTAAAAAATGAACAAGAGTGGCAAAACCATGACACTATCCTTTACTTGTGGTTGCCAGTCCAGGACACAGTGGGTCTGTAGGTGGTGGATAGTGGAAAGACTCTTCAAAGAGCAAAAACAAATAAAGTGAAAAGAGTAACAAAGTTAAGGGAAAATCCCTCTGGAACCAAAACTGGCAAGATACGAATTGAAAGAGAGGAGTGCTCTGGAAATAGTGGTAGGAAGCATAACAAATTGAAGCATCTAGGATGCCAGGGAGTTTAAAAACAGCCCTGCAGGAAGACTCAAAATCACTTTAACAGAAAATGGCCACAAATTCTTGAACATGAGCACTTGGTTACCAAAGCCAGTTGTGGCGTTGGTGCAAATGAAAATTTATATAAATTAAGTTACAAAAACTATTACATTCAAAACTAATTATTTGACAAAGCTTATGATTTGCCCAGATAAACTGTATTTGATTTAAACAAAAGTCAATATATATATACTGTTTATAAATTATGCTGTCAAGTTACACTATATGCATGTATATGTGTGTAAGGTTAGTTCGAGAGAAACATAGACTGATAAAACTTACTGATACTTTATTGGGAAATATATACTACAGCAATCATGAAACACAAGAATAAGAATTTGAAAAAGCTTATAGATCATCTTCTCACATTACTGTTCAACCAACTCTCTCTATGTAATACTATCAAGAGGCAATTAAACTGTTGTTGACAATTATTCAATATCAGTTGAAACTCTATGGATCTCATCTTGCATTCACTACTGATATAAATACATAATTATATTGTATGTATATTATGTTTACATGTAAATAAACTAAAAACATGACAAAATTTTAATTTAGCAAATTTTTTTGCCAATAAATTGAAATAAAACTATACAATTTCTATAATGAGATGCAAAACTAAAAAAAAAAATCACAGAAATATAATACAGTATTTTACACAAATACATAGCAAATAAATTAGTTTAAAATTATACAGTAAACATTTTCATTGCTCTCATTTAATCAAAAAAAATTAATTCCTTATATATTTTGGAAATTCAGATATGTATTAATCAAATAAAATATCTATATATTTAAATCTCTAAAAACATACTGTGTTAAAATGGGCCCAGCAACTCGTTTTTCATATTAAAAAATTTCTACATTTAGAGGAGAAACCCATTAGAAATAAATTGGAAAACTGTGTATGTGAAGACAAAAAATGTATAAAAAAATTGCAAAAAATACATACAACCCAATTGTGTTGATGTAATATTTTTTCTAGTCCATTCAAATATTCTTTAGTTTTTTTTCAGCTTCTCTCTTGAACACTTAACATTGAGAGCATTTTATCATCCTGAAAAACGAAACACAATAAAGATGAATGCTTCATACATTTCATGATGTAAGAAATATTTGTAGGTCCATATTTCATTATGCACATTAACCATCTTAAGAAAAAAGGGAATGGGAGAGGGCATTTAATTTTTTTATATTAAATTTAGAAAAAAAAGTTAAAGTGAAAAATTTACATTAACACATTTTATTTTTTAAATAAAAAAAAAACATTTAAATAAGTTATACATAAAAAGGAAGGCTTGGAATAAATATTTGAAAAAGTAATACAAAAAAAATCTTAAAATAAAATTTTCTACCTGAATTTAACAACACACACATTAAAATACATACTAGAATTTTTTACATTTTGATTAGTTTTTAATAGTAGGTTTTAGTGACCAGAGAGCAAAAATGGACAACTTTCTACTAAAAATATATTGTCGTTGTTTAAAAGCACACAAAGAACGGTTTAAATTTTAAATATTTCTTCACATTTAAAAAAAGCACTTGAAGAAATGTTTTGTAGTTTTGAGCTTTTAAGTAATTCTGCAACTTTTCAGTGATTACAACATTTACATAGTGGTCCACTAACAAGTTGAAATGGTAAAAGTATTGTGGATCCCCTCATATCACAAAAACAAAAGAATTTGTTGCTCTCAAAATATATTCATTTAGTTTCAATGTTTGCAAGCTTTTTAGTAGAAGTATAACTTATATTTATGAAAACATAAATATTTCATTTAAAAAATTCCTAATTTTTTCCTGTTTATTGCTTAGAACATCCAAATTTTTCACCAAATTTTAAGAAATTGTAGAAGTATTTAAATTACAAAAGAAAAATATTTAATAATAAATTATATTCAATATAATATAAAAATTTTAGAAAAAAATTTAAATGTAAACGTACAAGAGATATTTTTCTTTAAAAATTTGTTGCCAATAATGTAGAATAACAGGAGAGAATTATTAAAGAATAATGGAATTACTTTATTGATGAATATTTTTGACTTAATTACTGATATTATGCCAGCGGATTGGAATATTAGCATTTTATGTCCAATACACAAGAAACAGAATCCTATGGATTGCAATAATTATTGTACACAAGTCTCTTCTGTGTGTTGGCCACAAAATATTTTCAAGAATTTTATTTCTAAGTCTGTTGCCTAATATTGATTCTCAAATAGGTATTTATCAATGTGGCTTTCTGATGGAAGACATACAATTTTGGAATACTTTCTTTGGAACACCAAAGACAATTTTTTTGTTTTTGGCAGCTTATAGAGAAAGCAATAGAATTTAACATTGAAACACATCATCTCTTTATTGATTGACTTTAAATATGCTTTTGATATTGTCAATAAAAGCAATTTACTTAAAGCAATGCATGACTTTGGCGTTCCATCAAAACTCATTAAATTGACCAGACTTGCATTATAAGATACAAAGTGTAAGGTAAAATTTCTTGGATTACTGTCAGAAGATCTTGACATACTTAAAGGTGTTCTATAGGGAGATTCACTTTCTTGCTTGCTCTTCAATATTGCACTTGAGAAAGTAATTCGTGATTCAAACATCAATAGTAGTTGACATATTTTTTTATTATGCTGATGATATTAATGTGATTGTTCATATCCTACCTGCTCTGAAAGAAACATTTTTTGCCCTTAAGACTGCAGTTGAATGGGTGTTGTTATAAATGAAAAAAAGACTAAATATATTATATTTTCAAAATCTAAAATCCATATCTTGAAATAGATTCATATAAACTTAAAACAGTAAAAAGTTTTACCTACTTAGGATCAATTATTACTGATAACAAAGTATTTCATGTAATCCAAAATCGATAATAGAAGGCAAATAAGGCGTTTTATGGACTGAGAAGGTTTTTAAAATCTTTCAAGGAACAAAAAATTTACAAAACTCTTATTAGACCAGTTTTGACATATGCATCTCACATTTGGACAATAACAAAATTGGAAGAAAATGAAATGGCATCTTTGAGAGAAAAATACTTTGTAATATACTTGGAGGTGTAAACGAAAACAATAGCTGGAGAAGATATAATTTTGAATTGTACGGAATTTATAAACAACCTGACATCATTAAATACATAAAAATAAATAGAATAAATTGGATGGCCCATATAATTCGAATGCCAGATGATAGCGTTGTCTAAAAGGTACTGCAGTTCAAAGTCCCCATAATTAGGAAGTATGGAAGACAAAGGCTGAGATGGGAAGACTCAGTGGAATCAACCTTTGGGATTATAAATGAGAAAACTTGGAGAACAAAGTAAACAAGAGGTCATTATAGAGGAATCTTCAAAGCAATGCACTGGCCCATGAGTGACTGTCTTGCAGATATGATGGTGATGAATATAGAACAAATATTAAAAAAAAACAGTTGAATATTGTAAGAATTCAAAAAGATCTCAATGAAGCAGTCATATTTTTGTTATTCTCCAAGTAGCTGGATAAGGAACTTTCCTACGAAGTATTACCTTTATCAAAAATTCAAAATGATTAAATTTAACTATATAAAATGTATTAATATACATAATATAACAATTTTAAATAAATAAAAAAATTATAAAAAACAATTACTAACTAACTTTGCAGAACACCCATTATCCTCAATTTACTTTCAGAAAAATAAAAGTAAAGACGGTATCACACATAAAGTTTCCATGCAATTTTTTCACCCAACTTTTCCCCGAATCTGAGGGGGAAGGGTTATCGTAAACAAAACGACATATGCTCTGACGTCAGCCACGCTCTTTCTCCACATTGAAACATTACTCGCTGATTTTTCTGCTTTGAAAACGACCATCCAATATTATTTCTTTTATTTTGCTAGCACTTTTGTTTATGGGGGTAAACAGAAATGGAGCATCATTATGTTTAAAAAATTATACGCCGTTAAAATATTGTACACCATTAAAATATTATATGCCATATCTGATGTGAAGCTATCACTGTTACCGCCATCTTGTTTATGACGTAGGGCGCCGAAGAACCCCATTGGCTGGAATTTCAAGCAACTTTTATTTAGAGCAACTTTCTCAGCTCACTGGCAAAAAGTTGTTCCAAAGCCATTGCTATGGAAACGGCGTAAAAATTGCACGAATTGGACCAAAAATTGCACCAAACTTGTACGTGTGATAAGGCCTTAAGGCTTTCAGTATCAGGAGTATCTTTCCAGACTTTAACATAAGTTGCTACTTTAATATAACTTGCCCAGCAGTATCAGCTATAAAATTTTGAAAGAAATTATATTTTATGCGTGTACGGTAAAAAACTAGTTCTCATAAATGCTTAGATCTTTCTGAATATTCAATGTTTTCATTTTATATTTTATAACATAATTTCTTCTAAAGATTGTCAACATTTTTGGAAGATTCTTGAGGTTTAACAGAAATTCTGCATCTAAACAATTTCTATAAAAACATATGAAAAAATTCGTAAATTTTTGAGGAAGTGGTTATACCAGGTATGGCAATTAAATATTGGGACTATATAATAAGTCCTCAAAAAGCATAGTAAACAGTATTAATCTTCTTCAAAATACATCCTTTGCCAATCTATTCACCATTACATTCGTGTTTTACAATATTCAAAGAATTACTGCAGAGTTTCTAATGCCTCCTTCCAGGGACATCTTAAGACTTCTTGAGGCCTTGGGCTCCTATCACAGATGTAGGCCCTGGGACCATGCACAAATGTAGGTCCTGAGACCATCCACAAATGTAGGCCCTGGATCCTTACACAAATGTAGTACCTACTTATAACCCTTAGGTAGGATGTAATAACATACAGCTTGTGTCAGTAATAACATACTTTGTCAAAAACTATTAACTATAACCCCAAACAAATAAATGTGCTTGATTTACAATCGCATAAACCAGCTGGACTGACTAATGCCTTTTGATTGAATGAGTAATGATGGTGTATAGTGATAGGCCTAGGTCTATGCATGAACAACAGTCATCACACGCAGCCAGTAGACATATGGTCTGAAATTCCAGTTTTTTAAAGAATGCAACTGGAAATAACATTCGACCATAGAAATTATTCGAATTCATGATCTTATTAAAGGGTGAGTTGAGAAAGAAATGAGGCCCCTATTGTGGTCGAGGACCAGGCCCAGTTAGCCTATGTCTTAAGACATCCATGCCTCCTTCTTCAGTCAAGTCTACTGTGCTTTAGCCTTGAAATATTCTATGTACAGAAAATGTGTTCTCTTTAATACACTATTGATTTTCGGAACAAGTCATAATAGAAGTCACATGGAGCAAAGATCTCCATGTTTGAGGTCACACGAATCCCCTTTTTTGCTAACAACTACTTCACTGTGAGCACACAGCAGCATTTATAAGTTGTTATTCCAAATATCTGGTCTTCTTTCCCTCAATGCAATAGTTTCGGTTAATTGCTTAGCTCTAAGGGGTACCATTTAATAATATTTATTTTGAAAAAGAATGAGTTTGACTTTCATTTTGTTTATCTAATCTATAATGTTGCTTGGCAAAATAGGGGTCTTCCAGCACATGGATTGATGCGTTATCTCAAGGTCATATTGGAATATCTGTTCCTCACAAGTGACAACTCTTCTATTACTTCAGGCTTTGCTGTGAGTTGTTGTGACACAACACCAGATGTTTTTACTGTTGACAAGAAAAAATTCATTTTCAACATCCTTTTGATCTTACAAAAATCATTTGTGTTATACAAAAATTCGAGTGCATGGCATTTAATTATTGCCAAATGACACCACTCCAATAAAGCAATATCCTGCTTACATAAGAAGTAACAATCAAGCAAAATAGAGATGCAATACATAGTTCCATCTACACCAGAAGCCTCAAAGTCAACAACATTCCATCATTTCTTCTTACTGAATCTTATGATTAGGGAGTGCATAGTTCTGTTACTTAATTGCTACTAATATCTTCATAAATGTACAATTTTGTAAAATTCAAACTTTACAAAAGAGCATATAAGCACTGAAAATGGCCAAATCATTTTGTGAAAATTATAAACCCTTTTGAGTTACTTACAATACAGAGGGGATCAAAAATACAGGATTAGAAATGAATGACCCAATTACAAAATTTAATAATTCTCATATGAATAAACAGAAAATAACATGTCATTGCAAAGATATAATATGAAATTTTTTTCATACCTAACGTTTTATGACATAAAGAAAATACAAGTTGATTGAAAAAATGATTGTTTTGCATAGCTTCATCCCTGTAAAGGTAGTAATTTAGTCATTGCAATTTGTCAATATGGTTCAATGCTTGAACGGTTTTCAATTTGAACAGTTTAAAATGCAATTTCTTTCTCATCAAAGTCTATATGGTAGACTGAGGGAACACAAGTTCACGACTAGCACGATAAGTCGATTTCTTTGGACTGTGTATAAAAGTCTGTCACACTCTTTTAACATTCTCTGGCGTACAATCTAGTCACCCTGGACTTTTTCCTTAATATAGGCATCCAATTTCTTTTAATTGTTTATACCATCTTCTTATACTCTTGAATGTCAGGGCATTTCTATGGCACTTTCTTCAAAATTCACACTGAACTGTGGTTACTGACAGACTTTTTGCAAACGAGAGCACACACACCTTCTCCTCCTGCGATGCTATTTTCACTTCTTTTCACAATTTCAAAAACATCTTGATTACAACATTGCTGTTCCCTATTGGATAAAAACAATGCTACAAACTCAAAATTTCATATTGTATCTTTGTAATGACACAGTAATTATCATTTTCTGTTTATTCATCTGGGAATTATTATATTTTGTAATCCATTCCTGATAACCCTGTATTTCTTTTTCATATTGATGATAATTTCCTAAAAATGTAAGCTATTAAAAATTTATTTGAACGTCTGAGCATGTTCTTTAAACATGTTTTTTTAATTGCCGTTTGTTACAAAACATTTTACCAGGTACTTTTCAAAAAATTTAAAGCACTGTCTAAAATCCAGTTTCTTTTTGGGGTGCAACGTAATATATTTATCAACTATAAACCTATATACAAGCCAATAAACAAAGATATTCTGCTCTTATATAATAAAAATGCTTCTAGAACTAAAACTTAATAAAACATGAAGTAGAATAAATTAAAAATAGTTTTGAAGAACACTAATACTCAAAAGGAATATAATTACATGAGGTAAGGAAATGCTTCAAATACACTGGCATCCCAAATACCATATTTTCCTGTATATAATTTGTGGATTATGTGTTTAAAAAGTTTCAAATTTCCTTGTGCATATTAAATGCCACTGTAGATAATATG